>PVKM010006347.1:0-44609 GCA_004027735.1 Carollia perspicillata
CTTCAGCATGACCCTGAGCCAGTACACTCTGGGCAGGTGGCAGCCTGTGGACACTTGGAAGCCAGTCAACCATAAGACCAGAAGCAGGACACTGCTGCCAGCTTGGACAGGGCAGCCACAGGCACAACAGACCTTCTGCTCCTTGTGGCTCAGAGGGAAACCGATCCAGGAAGAACGTAGCTCTTCTTCAAAAAAGCCTCCGCAGAGTGAAGCCTGAAGCACTGGCTCTGCTGAAGGAGTGCACAGTTCCTCTCTCACACAAAGAGGGAAGAGGAGGGGGAGGAAACACTCACACTAGCTCAAGGAAGGGCCTGGAGGCAATTGGAGATGGACGATGCCATGGTCTGAGCACAGGGCAACTGGCTCTAAGTTCAGTTTGCATATAATTTGTGATTGCAAGTCTGCCTTATGTTAGGTGATTCCTACTCCCAAGGGGAGAACGAAGAGCTTTTGTCCCCAAAGAACCACAAAATGGCAGGGTCCCCAAGATTTGACACATATATCTTCCATCACTACACGTGGGATAAAGTAGAACCCTTTTTAGATTGGACCACAGGACAAGTTAAACAAGTCATGGTTCTCTTCAAATATTTCCCACTGAGATTGTAGCTATCCCTCTAATCATTAAAGTTTTCCTTTTGAACATTCCTATCCTTTCTAACTCAAGACTTCAGTTCTTTCCTCTTGTCCACCTTAAGCAACCAATGCCCAGAAAAGATGCATAGGTCAAAATCGACCCTACATTTAAAAATGCAATGTATATGAACATGTACTTATCAATGTAGAAAATGGTTGGATATACACTGAGCCAGAGAGAGTGGGTATCTTTGGGAAGGGGAGTGAAGCTAGAGTAGGGTCCCAAGAGAGACTGGTGCTTCATCTTTGCTATTTGTTTCTGTGTATATCTTTATAATTTAAAAAATGTTTAATGTTTAATGAGTGGCAAAAAATTTAATTGCATAAACTAATTCTTGCCTAAAACAAAAAAGGGTACATAGACACAATTAGCTTAAGAGAATTGATTTATTCCCAACACTGTCACATTTGAGTCTATTTTTCTTCTTTCTTTAAAAAAATTATTTATTTTTTGGAAAAGAGTAAGGGAAAGAGAAAGAGAAGGAGAAGGAGAGAAACCCCAATGTGCAAAAGAAACACCAATCAGTTGCCTCTCATGCACCCCTAACCAGGGACCTGGCACACAACCCAGGTGTGTGCTCCGACTGGGAATTGAACTGGTGACCCTTCAGCCTGTGGGACAACGCCCAACCCACTGAGCCACACCAGTCAGGGCAAGTCTACTTTTCTTAAAAAGAATATATTATGTGATAGTTAAGATGACCAAAAAAGATAAAGAACAACACAAGGGCTCCCATGTCCTCATCCTCTGGTTAAGAAGTAAAACCCTGCCACCACAGAGAAGGTGCCCACACACCCTCCTTGTCTCTTCTACGTGACAGTTCTGAGAGTAGCAAGAATGCTTCATCTCTCCAGGACCATGCAGTAACCAGAGCAGGAGTTGTCCTATGTTGTCCGGGTGGGACTTCCAGAAAACACATCTCAGGAAGCAGAGAGAAAGGTTTGAGGAAAGCCTTGGGCTGATTTTTCACTATGTTGTGTCACCTGCAATAATGCTTCCTTCCTTTAGCAAGAAGGTGTTGGTCAGAGGAAGGCTGAGACAGAAGCTGCAGCCCCTCTGGAGCTGTGCAGGGATGGCCCCACTTTCTGGGAGCACGTCCCGGCGACTGCCACCTCCGCTGTGGCTGTGGCGAGGAAGAGCTGCCATCTATTCACCAGTGTGCACATCAGGGCAGGCCACCCAATCAGCACGTTTGTGACCCTGTTGTTAGAGGTCATGGTCGCTTTCTGAAAACTGTAAACTGAAAGGATTAGAGAGTGCTGTGAATAAAATCTTTTGTGTTCATTTTTATTAGCTTTTGAAATCGAGTTTTTTCCAATACCATTTTTATGTTCTGTAACCTCAAATGCAATGGATGTGTCTTTGAAAATTAATGTCATAATTACAGAATCTGTTCCCCCTGGATCACTTGCTGGTGGTTACAGATGTTCTTCACTCCTTTTTCTCAGAAGAGTTGAGAAGCCCAAGTTGATTTTATGTAAATAAACTAAAGAATGTTCGCAAAATTAAGATATAAATGAGAACTACAAACTAAGCTTTTTCCCAATGGCGAAGACTCTGTTTTCAATTGTTAAAACTCCCCATTTTTTGTGGTGGGGTGTAGGGGGCAGTTACTGTTTCAAGTTTTTGCTGTTTGCTTTTCTAAAAGAAATGACATTTAAATAATGCTCATTATGTTAATTTACCTGTATGTTAGTATCAATTGATAAGGCTTGCAATGCCCCTCAATTTTGTAATTGCATGTAGGATATAACACACCTAAATTGTCTAAGAAAGGACCCAGTGCCCTGCCAACTGGCAGTGTCAGTTTTACATGTGTGTCAAATTGAGTAAATGTGAAGGGACAGCAAACCCACACCAGAATGTCCTCTCATGTCCTCGTAATCAGAGAGAGATACTCACTGGGCCTGCCTCATCTATCCATTGCAGAGCCAGGACTGAAATGGAGAGGATTCACTGATCAAAATATCAGATTTAGATCCATCTGGTTCAGACCTCTCTCCTTAACACCATCCAAAGAGCTCCTCTAACTGGAGAAATTAAAAAGAGAAAAGAAAACCGACTGGGAACTGAAGTATATTATCTATCCATCATTTATCTAAAATCATAATGCATGCTGTATCGGCACATATATCACAATGTCTTACGTAATTCATTGAAAGTTAACTGAAATATAACCAAGTAGACCACGATTTCAAACAACAGCTCTGTTTTCAAAACGGCCCTGCCGCCAGCCTCTCCTCCCTGACCGCACTCTGCTCCTCAGGCCCTCGGCCAGGTGAGGGGAGCAGGCTGCTGACCTGGCTCTGGTCACTCCCTTCTTTCACCATCCCGATTAAGTATGTCTGATGCACCTCCATCTCCTCCAGATTTCTCGATCTCGTCCAAATTTCATGCTGATGTGGTCATGACATTTGTCCTCACAAATCAGATAATTAGAGGTGAGCCTTAATTATTTTACCCTCATTTTATAGACAGAACAAATAAGGCCAGAGATGCTCTAACTTGCCCAAGATCCTGTTAGTCAGTGCTGAAGTCAGAGCTAGAATTCCAAATTTCTAGCCCCCAGTGTACCTTTCTTCACCCCAGAATGCTCTCACAAGAATGATGGAAAAATGCTAATTAAGAAAATGCTAATTAACAAGCGCACTTTGGGAAAACCAGATTATTACATTCAGGAATGTCAAGAGAAAACATACATTTGCATAGGTCCCATCTTTGATATGATGCATCTTCTTGGAGGTAGTAAAACTGGATCCTTGGGATGTGTTTACTGAGATTTGAGAAATGACACTTGCGTAAGAAGTTTGTTTCAAAGGATCCCAGCAACCCTGGAGTCCTATGAATTTGTGCTGTGTTTGAATTTTCCAACAGTTTCTTGACAAATGTGTTAGCATTTCATGTCAGCAGGAGACAAGCCAGAAAATGAGAAAATTAGCTAGAAGAATCCAATGCCCTTGATTTCATAGCTGCTTTCATGAAGTTAACATTAGGTTCTTTTTTGGCCAGCAATGATTAATTCTTGTAATGATTCAGTTTGCTTTTGCCACAACTTGTCGAATATACTTTTCTTGCATAATCTTCTGTCAAAACTTTTCTGGTTAAAAAAAAAAAACCTAAGACAACTAACAAATAAAAAGGAAAAATTTGGGCCATTCCCATGGATTGAAGTTAAACTTGGGTTCTGGTTTTGTCCTTCACCTGGAACTGGACTGGAGCCAGAGGCACAACTCTACAAGCAAAGCAGAGAAGTACTACTTTGTCAGAATGAAGTGACTCTCCTTTTCCTGTTGAGAGAGGGGACTCTGGAGGCCGTCGTGACACACTGTGCCTGCTATCTCTCCAAAGGTAACAATGGGGTGGATGGATCCCCATGACCAGTAGCTCCGCAGCTCACACTCTGCTAAACTCCCTTAAAGCTGCACTTTGAAGGTAAGTCCTGAGATGGAGACCTTACCTCTCTGCTTGAAAATGTTGTTGCTTGTTCCTCCTGCATCTAAAGCCAGTCCAGCTTGTGTCTGGACCCCAGGGAGGGACCAGAGCTGAGCCCGCGGTCTCCTGCATGCTCACAGGGCTCTGGCTGGCTTTTGAACTGCCGCATCCTGGGCTGCGTGGCCTCCTCCCTGAGTGCAGCACAGTCTGTGGTGCTGGTATTTCCCCTGGCGTGGAGGCTGTGCGTACGTATACTCAGAAGAGGGCTGGAAGCTACTGGAGGAGAAGAGGCCTCATGTTTACAGATTCCTGTTCTCACTGGGGGTCCCCAGCCCTCATATCAATGAGGAAGCTTAAATAAACCTCTTTCATCAGACAGGCAGATCACATAAAATAAATCTAAATAAATCCAGTGGCATCTAAATAAATCCAGGTGTTTCGACCCTCAAAATCTACTTCTCACTCATGTTTTAGGTGAATTAATGTTTGATTGCAGCTCTACGGCTCACATCCTCCCTTTGGGACCACAGCTGCCGTCACATCCTGTGCTCAGGACAGTAATGCTTATCATGCCAGAGGGGAGAGAGGACTTAGAAGACCATGCAGAGGCTGTTAAAAGTGAAATCTGTTCTCAGCACTTTGCTCATGTTTCATTGGCCAAAGCAAGCCAGGGGGCCACACTGGATATCTGTCAGGTTGGAGAATATAAGCTGCTCCCAGGCAAAGCTAGTACATATTTGTGAACAGTAAAACAAGCAGTGATGCCAATAAAATGTTAGACCTGTACTTTCCAACACTTCTGGTTCACAAGCATTTCGGTAGGCCAGTGACCGCCCAGCCTGCTCCTTCTCAGCTGTCCCCAAAGCACTGTTTACTTGGGGCTGGGTATCTTTTGAACCATATCAAAATTGACTAATTTCTTCCTTTACCCTTAATTACGTAAGTATTACATAAATATATTCTTCTTGTGAAATATTCACACAATGAAACAAGAGCAGTCTGACCGTTCTTAAAACAATTAAAAATTGAAATACAGTATGATCCAGTCATCATACGTCCACTGCTGGACATCCTCCAAAAGAAAAGGAAGCAGGGTCTGGCCGCCCATGCATGTTCATGACGGCACTGGTCGCAATTGCCAGAAGGTAGAAGCAACCCAAGTATCCATCTGTGGATAAATGGGTGAATAGAATGTGGTATTAAGATACAATGAAATTATCTTTCAGCCTTAAAAAAGAAGGAAAAATATTAAAGCCTTTATGCTAAGGGAAATAAGCCAGTCACAAAAAAAGATAAATGCTGTATGATTCCTCTTGTGTAAAGTACTGAAAGTGGTTAAATTCATGGAGACAGAAAGTAGAGTGCTGGTTGCTGGGGACAGAGCGGGGGTGGGGGAGTGGGGAGTTGTTTAATGGTGCAGAGTTCCAGTTTTGCCAGATGAAAAGTGTTCTGGAGATCTGTTTCACAACAGTGTGAATATACTTAACACTACTGAACTATACAGTTAAAGATGGTTAAGATGGTAAATTTTGTAATTTTTTACAACAATTAAAATGTTAAAAATTAAAAAACAATTGAAAGTAAAGCAAGAGTCTCTTGGATGACCATTTCCCAATCTCATCCACCTCCCTATAGGGGGTTAATGTCTGCTTATTAATTTTTAGTGTGTCCTTACACAGTTTTCTATATGCTTACACACAATCCCACAGAGATAAAGGTAGAAATGAAATCAGCCTGTCCGCACCAACTCTTTTCTATTTTACACATATTACATAGCATTGCATATATTTTCAGCTGTGTGCTTTCTGCATCTGATAATATAGGGTGGGCAAAAGTAGGTTTACAGTTGGTCTTATGGAAAATAACACAGCAATTAATACACAATAACAAGAATAAACTGTGTTTTGCATACTCACAACTGTAAACCTACTTTTTTCCCACCCTCTTTATGTCAGAGACATTTTAGTGCTGGTATTTATTAGCCTAACTTTTTTTTTTAATTGCTATAGTGATCGATAGCATGAAAGTGTAACCAATTATTTAAACATTTGAATGAACATGTGAGTTGGTTTAGAATTTTTCTCTATGAGCTTATTTGAAAGTATTTCTCTATATCAGATAGCTAAAAATGCATTTTAGGATCATCAGGTATGTTTATGTAACTTTAAAATTTATATTGCCATGTTGCTCTTTAAAAGAGCTAAACTGCCCATAATGCAGGAAAATGCCATTTCCCACACTTTCTCAACATTTGCTATGACTGGTCTCTTCAATTTTTTGCCAAACTGATGTTTGGAAATGATATGTCATCCCTGTTTAATTTGCATTCCCCTTAGTTGCTACTGAATGGAGGATCTTTTTATCAGTTGTTCAACATATGTGTACTTTCCTCTTAATTGTCTTCTTACATTCTCTGTCTACTGCTCACTTTCCTTTCTGCTCTCTCTTACCGACTTGTAAGAGTTACTTATATTCTGTCTATTCACCCCTTGTCTTTTATTACATACGTTGCAAATACCTTTTTGTACCATTTGTTTTCCAACAGCATGTATTAAATTTTTCACTTACTGGTCCAAAGTACAACCTTCGGCATTTACTCATTTCCTGTACATACATAGGTCTATTTCTGGACTTACTATTGCGTTCCATTGATCTGTTTATTTCTTCCTTTTTACGTCATCCTTTTAAAATTATTGTAACTTATCATGCACTTTCATTCCCTCATTGGTCTTCCATTTCAAAGTTGGCCTAGAGGGCCTGGCATAGACTCTTACAAATGAAGTTTTGATAACATTTAACATGGATTGTAAGATGTGGGTTGGGGAAGTGAGTTTGACTGATATTGCAAGGAATATATAGATTAATTGGGTGACAACTGATGTTTTTAAAATATTTACTCTCCAAACTGAGAACGTGATTTAACTCTCCATTTATTCAGGAGAGTTTTTGTCTTTTTATAAGTTCTATTATTTGTTCTAGTGAGTGTTACATTTTGCTCGTTGGGTTTGCTCCTAGGACTTTTAGAGGTTTTGTTTATGTTGTGAATGGCATTTTCTTTCAATTATATTTTCTAATTGCTTCTGATGAACATATAGGGAAGCTATTACTTTTAATACATTGATTTTATACCCCTCCACACTGATGCAGTCTTATTGATTAAATAAATTGTAATCTATTCTTTTGGATTTTATGAATGAATAATCATGCAGTCCTAAATCAGAGACATTTTTATCTTTGTTTCTCAGTATTCATGTCTTATTTCTTTTTCTTACCACATTGGCTAAAGATTTCTAGCACAATAAATGGTACTGCAGCCCTTCCTTGTTCTTTTAATAGTAATGCTTCTAATTTTTATCACTGAATATATTTGCAAATTTCTGGCATATACACCTATAAAATCAGACTCCTAATAAGAAACAATGGCATTTTAGAATAGCATAATAATTTGATTTAATCGTAACCATTTCAGTCAATCCTCACTGCTCATTATTCCATATCTGCAGATTTGCCTACTTGCCAAGCTTTATCTGTAATCTTAAAATTAATACTGTGATGTGTTCAGTTATTCACAGATGTGTAGAGTGGTGAAAACTTGTCACTGATGTGCAGCTTCCTGGCCGAGGTTGAACAAGGTGACACTGACATCTTGCCTCAACCTTCGTAATGTAAACAAATGTCCTTTGCACAGTCTACTTAATGACACATTTTGCATTTTTTTTGTTGGCAATTTTGATGTTTAAAATGGCCCCCAAGTGTAGTGCTGAAGTGCTGCCTAGTGTTTCTAAATGTGAAAAGGCTGCCATGTGGCTTACAGAGCAAATCTGTGTGTGAGTTATAGTGCTATTGGCTGTGAGTTCAGTGTTCATGAATCAACAGTATACATGACATAAGATATCTTTAAACAGAAACACATGTAGAACAACATTCTGTATTCATGGCTGACAAAAGCATTGTGAGCAGAGGCTTGCAGGAACCTAACCTTGTATTTCCCCTAGGAGCAATAGTTCCATACTCCCTGATTGATATTCTCGATGACTTTAGAGAACAGAACAACTGTAAATAACATGAAACTGTATTGATGAAGACTTAAGTGCAGGGTACCTCAAAGGGTAGTGCTGCAACCAAGGGCTTAGGAGCAGCTGCCTTTTCACAGCCTCTAAGTTTAAGAAATAATAGAGGAGGTGATGCCCAGGAGCCAGAGGGTGAGAGTCTGGTAGAGTCAGCTCCCCTAAGAACGACAGTGACAACTCAGGTCACCTTGCAGGGAGGGAGACAGAGGAACCAATATCTTGGCCTCACTCTCTCCCTTTCCTCAAGCTTCTTGCCAAGGTTCCTGTTAGTCACAGCAGGAAAGGAGAGCATTTGAAAAATCTCTGCAGATGAATGGAGATTTGACTGTAGGAACACAGAAAATACAGTGGCACAGTTTATCAATTCAAGAAGTCCCTGTATCAATAAGTCCCTGTATTCCTAATTTTGTAAAGAGCTTTTTGAAGGTGCATTAGGAATTATTGTTAAATTTCATCAAATTACTGTTCAGGGCATATAGTTTTCTCCATTAATATGTACAGGTGGTGAAATACATGAATAGACTTTCTAATGTTAAGCTATTTTGTATTACTGAGAGCATTCAACTTGGCCTAACCCATTTAATACACTGATTCAACTTGCTCGTGTTTTATTTTGGATTTTTGCCTTAATGATCAGCCAAGTTTTCCTTTCTAGTGTTGGTATCTTGATAAATCTAGCCTCCAAAAATTAAATTGAAAAGTTTCCATTTTTCTTATGATTTGTCATAGTTTTTATAACATAGGAATTATTATCTCCTTGAATATTTTTAAGAATTCATAGCACTTTCTGGGCAATTTCTCCTTAGGGTTTTATCAGTTTGTTCTTCATATTTCATTTCTGTTCCTTTACTTTTTAAATCACTTTTGGTATGCTGCTTCTTTGCTATCAGGGAGAGAAGAGTTATTCGCTGTCATAGGTATTGGCGGACTGCTTTCCAAACACATTATAGCAATCCACACACCTTCTAGCAATACATGAGAAATTTTCCTTCACTGAGTCTTTGCCAAGACAACTTGTTTTAGTTATTGCAACTCCATGGAATAAAATTCTGTTGTGTTGATTTGCTACCATCGGTGCACAGACAATATCAAGTTCATCAAGAAAGGACAGCATTTGGAAGCTGGACTGGATGAAACTACTGATGCTTTGAGAGACAGGGCATGCCAAAACCTCAAAGTGAATCATCATTATCCTTTGGGAGAACAGCTCTCAGATCCGTGTTGTTCATTAGACACAAAATTCTTCCTAAGAGTTCACCTTTGAAAAGGAAGGAAAATCTACTGTGGCCCTAAAATTCCTGGCTTTATGATCTCATCATTATCAAGATTGTGGATGCATCCAGATATTTGGTGCCCTGATGTGTACTAACACTGACAGTCTCATGTAATCCCACTGACTTCTCACTGCACTTTTGATTTTTAGCTCTCCCTGTTTTAAAACCTCATATTATCTACTTTTCCTTGGGAATCAAATTGGGCCTGCTCGACTGGACAGGTAACACGTGTGAGAACAAATGGTCCTAAAGGTATGCTGCTTTGGATAAAACCCAGCTACAGAAGAAGCTCCCAAGACATACATATTTTCCTAAACATATAGCTACTTTACTGGATTTCACAACCTGGTGTTGCATGATTTCCAAAGCCCTTCATGTATTTCTGGAAGGCAGTGGGAGAAGAAGATCTGGTCTCCAGCACATCTGTGAATCAAAAATAGGCCAGCAAGTATACCATAAAAACAACCAGAGAAAATTTTGGAAGAGTAAAAGTTATATTGATAGTACTTTTATTTTTAAATTATTTTTTCTTTTTTTAAAGATTTTATTTATTTATCTTTAGAGGGGAAGGGCCAGGGAGAGAAATATCAATGTATGGTTGCCTCTTGTGTGTCCCCTGCTGGGAACTGGCCTGCAACCCAGGCATGTGCCCTGACTGGGAATCGAACCACGATACTTTGATTTGCAGGCCCCCACTCAATCCACTGAGCTACACCAGCCAGGTAAATTATTTTTTATTGATTATGCTGTTACAGTCATATCAATTTTTCCCACTTTGCCCCAATGACCAAGCAGCCCTTACTCCCTCCGGCAATCCCCACAACATTGTTCATTCCCATGGGTCATGTGTATAAGTTCTTTGGCTACTCCATTTTTTATACTGTACTTTACATCCCCATGTCTATTCTGTAACTGCCTATTTGTACTATTAATCCCCTCACCTCTTCACCCATTCCCCCACACTCCCTCCCATCTGGCAACCATCGAAACCCTCTCCATATCCATGATTCCGTCTCTGTTCTTGTTTGCTAAGTTTGTTTTTTAGATTCAATTGTTTATAGATATGTACTTATTGCCATTTCATTGTTAATAGTTTTGATCTTCTTTTTCTTAAATAAATCCCTTTAACATTTCATATAATAATGGTTTTGTGATGATGAACTCCTTTAGTTTTTTCTTGTCTGGGAAGCTCTTTATCTGCCCTTCAATTTTAAGTGATATCTTTGTTGGGTAGAACAATCTTGGCTGTGGGCCTCTGCTTTCCATGACTTGGAATATTTCTTGTCAATCCTGTCTAATCTGCAAGGTTTCTTTTGAGAAACCAGCTGACAGACTTATGAGAACACCCCTGTAGGTAACTAACTCTCTTTCTCTTGCTGCTTTTAATATTATTTCTTTATCTTTAACCTCTCACATTGTAATTATGATGTGTCTCAGTGTGGTCCTTTTTGCATCCATCTTATTTGGAACTCTGTGCTTCCTGGACTTGTGTGTCTACTTCCTTCACCAAATTAGGGAAGTTTTCTTTCATTATTTTTTCAAATACATTTCCAGTTTCTTGCTCTTTCTCTTCTCCTTCTGGCACTCCTATGATTCAAACATTGGAACACTTGACGTTGTCCCCAAGGCTGCTTATGCTATCCTCATTTTTTTCTAATTCATTTTTCTTCTTGTTGTTCTGATTGGTTTTTTGTTTTGTTTTGTTTTTTGGGTTTTTTTGTTTGTTTTTTGTTTTTCTTCCTTATATTCCAAGTCATTGATTTGATACTTGGTTTTATCCACTCTAGTGTTATTTCTCTGTAATTGTTCTTTATTTCAATTAGTGTATCCTTCATTTATGACTGGATCTTTTTTATGCTTCCCAGGTCCTCACTAAGTTCCTTGACCATCCTTATAACCAGTACTTTGAACTCTGCATCTAGTAGATTGCTTGTTTCCATTTTATTTAGTTCTTTTTTTGGAGATTTGATCTGTTCTTATATTTAGACCACGCTTCTTTGTCAGTTCATTTTGTCAGCCTCCCTGTGTCTATGTATTAGGTAGAGTTGTTATGACTCCCTATCTTGGTAGTGTGTCCTAATGTACTAGGTGTCCTGTAGGATCCAGTGGCACAGCCTCCCTCATCACCCAAGCAGGGTACACAGGGTATGCCCTCCGTGTGGCTGAGTATAGCCTCCTATTGTAGTTGAGCCTTGGTTGCTTTCAGCAGCTCAATGGGAAAGATTTACCCAGGCCATTCAGCTACAAGAACTGGCTGTGGCCACTGACCACAAACTTCTGCCCTCCATGGTGGATCAGCTTTGCAAGGGCAGGGTGGTGGTGCTCTGATGTGGTCTGTAGCTGTCCACTAGGTGTGTAGGCTCTGGGATTCCCAGGTGGTGCAGGCCAAGGTCAGTCCCTAAGGTGTTCTGCCTGGGGCCACCCTGCATGAGCTATAAAGCAGCTGGTATGTATGCTACTTGTGCTGGGCTTGGAGATTCTCAGGAGAAGCCAAACTGAATCTAGGCTGACTGCTGCTAGTGCTTGGCCTATGACCACTTAGCAGGAGCTATGGGGGCTGGAGGCTCACTGAGGCTGGCTGTTGCTTGTTTGATAGATTTAAGAAGTTGCAAAGCATGAGCCAAGACCAGACATTCATATTGAAAAGTCATAGTTAACAGTTTGGATGGGCCTGTAAGTTGGGTGGGATAGAGTCTCAAGGAATCTCTAGAGTTGGGCAGTGTTAGCCAGGTTGTTGGAGTCTCAGATATGACACTGGCCTGCCAGCTGTGTGGCTCTCTGGTGGGGAGGGCTCAGAAAAGGACAATGGCCTCTGCCTGCCTTTCTGTCTGTGAGAAAACTGTTTCCCATCTCTCGTCTTGATGCAAGACACTTAAGCTCCTCCCCACATGCCACTGGGGCCTTTTAAGCTGTTACCCCAGTGCTGGAGCTCATCGAGAGTGATTCTGTGTACCGAAAGTCTGTGGGTAGGTTCTTTTAGGGGAACTGCTTGGGGCTGTAGAAGTTTCTTTCACTGACTCAATCCCTCCTGGTTTTTGCAGCCAGACATTATGGAGATTTGTCTCCCTGGCAGTGGAACCCAGGCTGGAGGGCTGGGACTCCTCACTCCTGAGATGGCCCTCCCAAATTTTTATACAACCACATGTGGATGTGGGACCAGCCCATTCCACATCATCACCCCTCCTACCAGTCTGAATGGATGTAGTTTAATTCTGTAGTTGTCAGACTTCCATTCGACTTGATTTCTGATGATATTGAGTGACGATTGTTGTATATTTTAGTTTTAATTTTGATGTGGTTGTGCAAGAAGGCAAGCCATGTTTACCTATGCTTCCATCTTGACCAGAAGTCAAGAGTAAAATTTTATTCTTACTCAAAGGGAATAAGAAGCAAAGTGCCACAAGAGACACCAGGTGTGTCTCCTTCATCAAGAGCCTGGCTGTTCTTTAAGCAGCTTACGTATTATGTTTCTCTCCACCAAACACTAATGCATTCCAGCTTAGCTGGACTGAACTCAGTACACACTCTTAGGATTCCTTTATCCAGCACATCCAGGAAAATTGTCCTGGTTTTGCCTGAGTGTCACGGATATTTCACAGAAACAGCATGCTTGCGGTGCAACCTTCTCAGGTCAGTCTTCTATACATTAAAGTCATGTTACCATTACACTTGAATTTAAGAAGTATATGTTTTCTCTTCTCTAATGTTATTCACTTCCTTCTGTGGCAAAAGTTAAACCCCAAGTTCTGCTGCAGAAATTAAAACAACAGAGACAAAAAGATCCTATTGTTTTGAAGGGTCATTCATTATTAGTCCACATTTGCTGAGGTCCTGGGGGCCTGTGGCCATGGTTTAAGATTATGTTTCTAACTCAAGAAAATGATTTTGGTTTTCACATAATTGCAATCATTGATACAGTTTAGGAGTACACATCTAAAATGAGAATACTTTCCATTCTCTGTGGTATTTTTTCAGTACATTCTCCGTACTCTCTGGCTGGAACCCAACTTTTATTTCCCTTCTCACTGACAGCCACTATTTCTCCTTACTCTCTCTTCCTTGCTACTCTCCTCCACTGTAGTAAAGTGAGTGCTGTCCATTCAAGGGTATCCCATTCCAGTCCTCCCAGGACACAGGACGTCCATTATCCACATTCCCTACCATCTTCGTGGTCCCTCATGCTCACTCAACCTCAAAAACACCTCCTTTTCTTTCTTCTGAGATTGAAAGCAATGGCCTTTTTCTTCCCTTCCCTTATTGGCATGCTTATTCATTTCTTTTAAAGTTGAAGTTCATAAAAACAACAAAAAGAACCGAAGCATATATATCAAAAACCCTCCAATTCGCCCCCCACAGCCTCCCCATCACTCACAGGTGGCAGCCCTATTGACAGTTCCTTGTGTATTTTTTTTATCAGACATTTATAATATGTAAACAAATGTAACCTGTTTTGTAGAGTTCTTATCCTCATGGGAACATATTTCACAGATCTGTAACTTGCTTTTCTCCTTTTTTGTTTTTAAAATCACTGGAGACATATAAACAATATAGAAGCGTAGGTTATAAACAAGCCTCCCTTGGGGTATATTTACCCATAAAACCACGCTGTCTTGTTATCTCTCTGGGTCACTGAAAAGAAAGTAAAAGAAAAATAGTTCATCATCCAAAATAAGTGCAAAGCATTTTGAATCTTTATTGCAGTCTCTTTACTCTGTAACTCCTCTCCCCTTGTACACACAATGTGCACACACACAGAGTGCCGATAGACATTTGGTCCCATTCTGTGGCCGTCACAAATGGTTCTGCAGTAACTGCCTCCTGCATATACACGCTTGCCCACATCTGAATCTTCTGCAGTACAGATTTTGCAGTACAGATTTTAGATCCTGCCAGATGCCTCCCCAAACCACTCTACCAACCTGCACATTCCCCGACAGTGGAGGGGAGGACCACTGTCTTCCCACCCGCATTCACATAGCGCACAGCCTTTTGAAAGTTCTTTCTTTGTCCATCTAATGTATTAAAAGTAGGGCCCCATTATTTAATTTGGATTTTCTTTTACTGTTGTATATTTTGTTAGAATTGTAAATCAGCCCATTGTTTACCTTTAATTTCATTCATGATGACCTTCATCATGAGGAGCTGTTTTATGTCGTCAAATTTGTTAGGTTTGGCTCTATGTTTTCTTTTCACATGGACACTCTATTGTCCTAGCACCATTTATGAAATAAACCTTCCTTTCTGGCTACACTGTGGTATCACTTGTGTTGTACCAAGTGTCCATATATATCTGACTGTGGCTGGGCATGATGTTCTTTTCCATTGTTTTATTTTGTCTGTGCTGGTGCCAATACCACACTGCCGTGACTCTGGTAACTTTTTAACTAGCCTTGATATCTGGTAGATCACGTACTGTGGCATTTCTTTTCTTTGAGAATGTCTTCGTTATTCTTGATTTATGATGTCCCATATTTATTATGGGGTCAGCTTGTCAAGTTACACAAGTCCCGTTGCTGTCTTTGCTTGGAATTAAGGAACTCTACAGACCACTTTGGGGAGAACTGATGTCTTTACAAAGTCAAGAACTATGAAGGGTCTGATGTTTTGCCTTGTGTTAAAGCTAACAAGTTAGCCCATCTCAGTTTTATGGATGCTGGCAGAAAACACACCACCTCTATATCAGAGACAAAGGACTTTATTACTCCCAGCACAGTGTAACAGTGTACTTCTTGCCAGTTCAGAGTCCCAGTTCCCACAGAGCAATGCAGATGGGACACCTAAACACCTAGTGGGCCATGTTAAGGAAAGAAACTGTGATTTCAGGGAACTCAAATCTTCTATAATGGGAAGTAAACTAGTCTGTCTAACACACACATCCTGAGAAGATGAATCAGTGACTCTTCCAATAGATGCAGATATGTGAGGGACCCACAGAGAATTGTCTCCTGACACACAATATTGAATCTTTCATTGTACATCCCCAAGAAGGCCTTTATTTATTTAGGCCTTCTTCATCTTTTTATTGCCCTCCTTCTTATCTCCATAATGCATTTATAGTTTCCTGTCCACACTTTAATAGAATTATTCCCAGGCATTTTATATTTCTAAAACATTTTAAGTGGCAGTATTTTTTAAATCTCACTTTAAAAAACTCATTTGTGCCCTGGCTGGTGTAGCTCAGTGGATTGAGCATGGGCCTGTGAGCCAAAGGATCACTGGTTTGATTCCCAGTCAGGGCACATGCCTGGGTTGCAGGCCAGGGCCCCCAGTAGAGTGTGTGAGAGATGGAACCACACATTGATGTTTCTCTCTCTCTTTTTCCTTCCCTTTCCCAGCTCTCTAAAAGTATATAAATAAAATCTTTTAAAAAACTCATTTGCCAATACAGAAATACAACTGATTTTTATCAATCAATGCTAAACCTAGCAAGCTTGCTACATTCACCAACTCTAATACTTATGGCTAATTTAAAATTTTTCGTGGATAGAATTGTGTCATTTGTGAATAATAGTAGTTTCATTTATTATATATATATATGAAATAAATAAATATATATAAACTAGTTTCCTTTTATCACTTGACTGTCCTGTCTAGATTATCCAGTATGATGACAGATGTAGTGACAATGGACATATTTATGAGATCAGATCTCATAAGAAAACATTTTAACACTTGACCAATAAGCATGGTGTTGGCTGTAGGTTTTTTTTTTTTTTTAATAGAAACACTATATCAGTTCCTTTCTATTCCTGGTTTGTTGAAAGACTTTTTCTTTCCTTTATCATAAAATGTTGAATTTTATCAAATGTCTTTTTTAAATTTATTGAGTCGATTGTCTCACTTTCCCCCTTTACTTTGTTAATTTGATGAATTACTTAGATTTTACAACCTTTATGTTAACCTTCTGGAATAAACCTAACTTAGTCATGCACTATTCTTTCTGATAATATCCTATCAGGATTTGGTATTCATTTTATGCTGGGTCATACAACTATTAGGTGGACTCCTATGAAATTGCTGCTATTCAGTCATTTTTTACCTACACAAATAGCCATTTAATGAGGTTCGTCCTAATATTGTAAAGTATTCTTAATTTTTTTACCTATAAGAGATTGTGATAAATTAGCACTATTGCTTCCTTAAATGTATGGAAGAATATATTGACAAATCTATTTGTGTTCTTAATTATAGATCAAATTATTTAATATTTATATGACATTCAGATTTTCTATTTTTGCTGAATATTGTTTTGGTGAGCTGTACTTTTATTTAGCTGAACATTTCCTCTAAAATTTAAAAATATTGTTGTAAAATTGTTCATAGTATTTTGTTTTAATGTCTGTAGGCTTTGTGCTATTTCACTTTAAATTATATTTGATTTTTTCTTAAACATCTTTATTGAGGCATGTCACATAGCATAACACTCACTTATTTAAAATGTACAATTCAGTGACTTTCAGTATATTCACAGAGTTGCACAACAGTCATGACAAGAATTTTTTTAGTGTTTTTTACATCTTTAAAAAAATTTTATGTATATAGGCCTATATTGCTATGAACTTCCCTCTTAGGACTGCCTCACTGTGTTCCATAGGTTTTGGACTGTTGTGTGTTCATTTTCGTAAACTTTTTGATTTCTTCCTTGGTCTCACTGTTAACCCATTCATTGTTTAATAACATGTTATTCAATCTCCATGAATTTGATTTTTTTTTAGTTTTTTTCCTTAAGATTGGTTTCTAGTTGCAAGCCCTTGTGGTCTGAGAATATGCTTGATATGATTTCAACTTTCTTGAATTTTTTTCTCTCATCAAATTATGGAAATTTTCCATCATTACTTTTTCAAACAGGTTTTCTATCCCTTGCTCTTCTTCTCCTTCTAGTATCCCTATTATATGGATGTTATTATGTTTCATGTTGTCCTGAAGTTCCCTTAACCCCTCTTCATTCTTTTTGAGTCTTTTTTGTTTGTTTGTTTGCTTTTCTTGCTCTTTCTGGGAGGTTTTTTCTACCTTGTCCTTCAACTCACTAATTTGATCTCCTGCTTTACCTAGCCTGCTTCATCTACCTATTTTGATTCCCCTTCTACTGTGTTCTGCAATTCCAAAATTGTTCTTCATTTCCTCTTGGCCCTTGTTGATAGTTTCTATGTCCTTTTTTTATGCTGATGTATTTTGCAGTAAGTCCCTCATAGTTTCCCTGTAGTTTTTGGCAATTGTCAGTGAGCTCATTGAGCTTCCTTATAACCATTACTTTGAACTCAATATCTGATAGTTGACTTGCCTCTATTTCATTTAGCATTCTTTCTGAGGATTCTTTCTTTCCTTTCATTTGGGATTTGTTTCTTTGTCTTCCCATTGTTTGTGAGACTCTTCTTGTTAGCCTCTGCTTTTCACATGGATTTGTTCTGACTCTCTGAGTTTGTGGTGTGAACTTCTATGGCAGGAGGCCTGTGAGATTCAGTGGTTCATTCTCCTTAATTACCTGAACTAGATGCTTTTGGGATGCCCTTTATGCTGTTTATATTGGTTCTCTGGATATAATTGAGTTTGATTATTGTTGGGTCTTTCTTTTGTGGGTGCTTCCCTCCAGCTGGTTGCCTGAGGGTCATTCTGCCTGCCACATCTTGTATGCTGTTGTGCAGGTGCTGCCAGAACAAAACCACAAAGCCCAGGGAACAAATCCACATTCTCAAAAATATCTTCCCCCTCCAATCCCACTATCCACAGCAAGTGAATTAGTATTAATAGGGGTATAAGGAGATTAAGACTATTATAAGAAAGGAGAGGAATAAACTATAGTAGAAACTCTGGTGACTTAATATGCACAAACTTGCTGGACAAGAAATGAATGTTAAAAAGCTATGCAGTGAAAAGGAACTATCATGAATCATGGAGAAGACCACAGTTGATTTCATCTTGGTAGCCTCTGGTATTTACCACTGTTTTTTTCTTTCTGGATTAGCCACTGGTGATGTCAGGTGTTGACCCCGTCTGACCTTAGGCAGCCTGCTCTGAGACTTCCAGGGGTTTACTGTCCCTGACTGACTCCTTCAGTTGTTAATCTAGTTGCTCAGCACTCAGAAATGAGGCTTAAACCCCATAAGGTGGGGCAGAATCCCTCCTGAGATTGGGGCTATTGTTTCCCCTGAGGCTGCTGCCCTTGGAGGGGAGTGGTTGCCTGAGCAGGATGGCTGTTGCAGTATGGGTAATGACTCAGCACCAGAATCCCAGTAGCTACTCTCTCAGTTCTCTGCCCAAAGCTTTCATCCCCAGTATCTTCTCAAGCATATCTAGTACACTCTACCCCACTCTGCTAGG
This sequence comes from Carollia perspicillata, assembly GCA_004027735.1. Classification (NCBI taxonomy): domain Eukaryota; kingdom Metazoa; phylum Chordata; class Mammalia; order Chiroptera; family Phyllostomidae; genus Carollia; species Carollia perspicillata. The sequence continues at coordinate 18,732 of PVKM010006347.1, forward strand.
GATCTACTGTCTGTGGCTGTCTCATCAGTTGTTGAATCTAGTCACTCTGCACTCAGCAGTCAGGCTTAAGCACCACAGAGCCAGGGCACAGTCTCTCTTGGGGGTGGGGCTGTTGTTTCCCCTCAGGCTGCTGCTGCGCTCATAGGGGAGTGGTCTTCCTGAGCAGGATGGCTGCTGCCATATAGAGAATGACTCAGCGCCAGGATCCCGGTGTCTATTCTCTCAGCACTTTCCCCAAAGCTTCATTCCCAGTCTCTCCTCAGGCATCTGTAGCCCACTCTGCCTCACTCCCTTTGCCAGAGCCCCAAATAAGTGGTAGCAAGTGAACATTTGTGCATTGGCCCTTTAAACAGCTCTTTGTGTCTCCAACAGTCCATCTCTGGTAGAGAGCAACCCAAACACTTTTTGGGTTGCCAGTTGTTATCTGCATACTTTTTTGGCTCTGGTGCTCTACGCTGGGGATCCCAACTTAATGTTTAGACCCCATTGTTCTGAGAGGGATCCAACTGGCACTTAATTATCCCTCTGGTGCTGGTGCCTGTGGCTGCCCAGCAAGCCCTCTCAAGTCTCTACCACACTCCTTACCAGACAGGTTGTGCCAAAGTTGGTTCTTCTGTCTGCCTGAGGTTGTAAGGCTTCTCTCTCACTATCGTTTAGTTGTTTGTTCTGGGTAATTTCTCCACAATTTAGTTGTAATTCCAGATTTGTCCTGGGAGGAAGTTACTGTAGTTTCCATTCACTCCTCTGCCATCTTGCCAACCCATTCTAAATTATATTTTATAGTTTAGGCTATTAATATTGTCTCACTTTTTCCCTCTTTCCAGATAGCACCCCCCCACTCCCTCAGGTCATCCCCACACCATTGTCCATGTCCACAGATCATGTATTTATGTTCTTTGGCTGCTTTATTCCCTATGCTATACTTTATATTTCCCATGACTATTCTGTAATTACCAATTTGTACTTCTTAATCCCTTCACCTTTTTCACCCATCCCCTTGACCTCCTCCCATCTGGCAATCATGAAAACATTCTCTATCTATGATTATGTTTCAGATGTACTTGGTGTTTTGTTTCATTTTTTGTTTTTTTGTGTTTTTTAGAATCAATTATTGATATATATATTATATTTATTGACATTTTATTGTTCATATTTTTGATCTTCTTGAAGAATTCCATTTAACATTTCATATTACACTTCTTTGGTGGTGATGAACCACTTTAGCCTTTTCTTGCCTGGGAAGCTCTTTACCTGTCCTTTGATTCTAAATGATAGCTTTGCTGGGTAATGTTGGTTGTAGGTTCCTGCTTTTCATCATTTTTGATACTTCTTGCCAATCCATTCCAGTCTGCAACATTTCTTTTGATAAATCAGCTGACAGTCCTGTTGGAGCAGGGCCCTGTGGCAGAAAACTATCACCATTTCTAAACTATATAACCTTTAAATAAACAACCCTTTTGTTTTCTCCAAACTTCTGTCTTCAAAGTTATGCCTCTAGGCAGTGAGCAATAGAACCTCACTGACTGTTCCAGAACAGCATGAGCCTATCTGGTAACATCCTCATTTTGGCAGCCTCCCTGTGTTTTTTCCTATGTATTAGATAGGGCTTCTATATCTCCCAGTCTTAGTAGAGTGGCCTAATGTATTCAGTGTACTGTAGAGTCCAATGGCACATTCTCCCCTATCACCCAAGCTGAGTACTCAACAGCTGGGTGCACCCACCTGTTGTAGTTGAGCCTTGATTGCTGTTGGCCTGTATTCTGTCTGGAGTCACACAGCATAAGATATAAAGAGAACTGCAGGTGGCTGCTACTTGTGCTGGGCTTGGAAGTGCCCAGGCGAGGCAAAGCTGTGAACCAAAGCCAACTGCTGTTAGTGCCAGGCCTAGGGCAACTTAGTGGGAAGTACAGGGTTCATTGAAGTCAGATGCTGCTTGTTTCATAGAATCTAGGAAAAACTAAAAGCATGGGCCAAGACAAGACATTCATATGGAAAAAAAACACTAGAAACAGCTTAGGTTGGCTTGAAATTTGTGTGAGGCAGGGCCTCTGGAAATCACCAGAGTGGGACAAACAGTGCAAGACAGGTTGATGGAGTCTCAAATATGGCACCTGCCTGCTGGCTCAGTGGCTATGTTTGGGGAGGTCTCAGAAAAGGAACAGTGGTCTCTGCTAGCACTTCTGTCTGGGAGAAAGCTGTCCCCCAGCTCTTGTCTTGATGCCGGACAATTAGGTTCCTCCTCATGTGTCTCTAATGCCTTTCAGTCTATTACCCCTGTGCTGGAGCTGAGGGAGAGTGAGTCTGAAAAAGTCTGTGCCCAGGGCCTTTAAGAGGAACTGCTTTTGTCTTCCACAACCTCTATCTCTGCTGGTTTTTACAGCCAAAAGTTATGGAGACTTCCCTACTTGCCACTAGAACCTTGGTTGGGGGCTGGTATGGGGCTGAGATTCCCTTGCTCCTGAGATAGCCCTCCCAATTTTTATCAGCCAGACATGGGTGTGGGGCCAGCCTGTCCTGAGTCTCTGTTCCTTCTACCAGTCTCAGTGTGGTTTCTTCTTTAACCCCATCAGTATAGGACATTCAGCTCTGCATCTCATGGTTCTGGATAATGACTGTTCTATAGTTTAGTTATAATTTTGATATGGTTGTGCAAGGACATGAGCCATGTTTACCTATGCCATTGTCTTGACCAGAAGTCCTGTGGTATTCCATTTTTTATTTCTTCCTTAGTTATTTGTATATTTTCTTTTTTAAAATTAGTATTGCCATGAGTATCAATTGACTAATCTTTTCAAAGAATCAACTTGTGATTCTGTTACTCTTATCTATTTTATTTTTTGTTTTCCATATTATTAAGTTCTTGTCTATATTTATTATTTCTTCCGTCTACTTAGTTGGGCTTAATTTATTGTTCTTTTTCTATTTTCTCATCATAGTTACCTAGATAATTGAATTCCTATCTTTCCTTTTTCCTAAATATTCACATAAGCTTACAAATTACCCTGTAAGTACATTTGTAATTGCATCCTACAAATGTTGATATGTAATATTTTTGTTATTTTTTAGTAAAAATATTTGAAACTTCCCATTAAAATGTCTTTTGGCTGATGGTATTTCTGGATGTTTATTTCATAATTTCCAAACATGTAGTGATTTTATAATCACCACATTGTCATTTATTTCTAGTTTTAATCAGGTTAATAGGAGACAATATTTATGTGATTTCACTTCTTTGATATCTTCTGTAGCAATTTTTATAAATTTTCTTATGCATTTGAAAATAATGGATAACTTGCTCTTTGACTCAATAGAAAAGACATTGAGCTTGAATGTTGTATATTTGAAAATTAAGTCAGCTTGGTTAATTGTGCTGTTCAAATTTTCTGTATCCTAACTACGTTTTTGTTTGTTTGTTCTACATTTATACCTGGAAGGGGTGTGCAAAATATCCTACTACAGTTGTGAACTTCCCCTTTTGGGATCCGTCCATTTTCACTTTACACATTTTGAAATTGTATTATTAGGTGCATACAAATAATTTAGAATCATTATACCTTCTTGACGAAATATTAAGCCATTTGTTATTATAAAGTTCTCTCTATACCCACAGTACTGCCTTTTTTGGTCTGCTTTGTTAGTAATATAGCTACTAGTCTTTTAATGAGTGATCACATGGTGTATTTTTTCCATCCTTTTACTTTCAGTTTTATGTTTTTTATACCTCTATTATACAAGCAATAAATGGGAGTTGTTTTTATTTTAATGCAGTTCAGTAATCTTCTCTTTTAGTTAGAGAGTTTGACTTTTTATATTTATTACAATTGATATATTTGGGTATAAATGTGCCATCTAATTATTTAATAATTATTTTACCCTTTTCCAAAAGGACTTAAAAATATCTTACTTCATATTACCCACACTGATTTCTATGTCACTGTTTTTATATATTTTATATGTAGTGTATATATTTAAAAATTACAAGACATTATTTTTACCAAATCAACAATCACTTCAATATTCACAAAAGACTCACTGTTTTCATTGTTTTTTATTCCTTTCTGCATCTCTGGCTTTCCATTTGGGATAATTTTTCCTTAAAAATACCTTTTAGCATTTTTTTTTAGCTTAGAACTTCTCGTGATGAGTTATCTCACCTTTTATTCAGATGTTTAATTTTTTTCTGTTTTTATTCTCACCCAAGGACATGTTTTTTTCAGGCTTTTTTGGAAAGAGGGTGGGAGAGGGAGAGAAACATCAATGTGAGAGAGGTACATCGATTTGTTGCCTCTTGTATGTGCACTGACCAGGGACCAAACCAACAACCTAGGTGTGTGCCCTGACCAGGAACTGAACCCACAGCTTATAGTTTATGGGATGACATGTCAACCAACTGAGCCACACCGGCTAGGACCAGATGTTTAATTTCTATTTCATAGTATTTCTGGAGGGATAATTTCACAAAATTCTAAGATACCTGTTATTTTCTTTTATCATTTTAATGATATTTCATTGTCATTGGTTATTCCATTCTATTGAAATATAAGATGTCAGTCTAACTATTGCTCCTTTGAAATAAATTGTTTTTCCTGTGGCTACTTTTAAGGTTTTAATTTTTTTCATTGGTTTGTAACAGTTTTACTATGTTTGCCTAGGCACAGTTTTCTTTTGATTTTTCTTGCTTTGAGTGCACATACATTTTTCAACCTGATATTAATATCTTTCACTAGTTTTATACATGTAAAATTGTTTTCAAATATTATTTTGACCTCATTGCAGATGTCATTTCCTTCTGTGACTTCAATTAAATATTCTCATTCTAACCTCTTTTTCTCTCATTCCTTTTCTGGATTTTTCCATTATTTGTGCTACAGATGCATCATTCTAGATATTTTCTTCAGACTTATCTTCCAGTTCACTAATTCTCTCTTTAGCTTTCTGTCTAAATTCCTATCAAATCTTCCCATTGAGTTCTGAAATATAGTCATTGAATTTTTTACTTCTGGAACTTCCATTTGGTTCTTTTTTTATAGTTTCTAATCCTTTGTCAAAATTTTTCATCTTGTTTGTGATTTATCTTGAATATAGTAAATTTGGTTATTTTAAAATTGAAATCTGATATTATTACCAATATTTGGTATTGGTAAGCTGTTATGTCTGCTGGTTTGTTGTTTCTGCTGATTTTCTGTCATGCCTTGTCTCTTTCTATTCTAAAAATATTTTACTGAGTGTTGAAAGTTATATTTATGAACTATTTTGTAGGATAATTTGAGGTTTTCTTCTGTCAAGTGTCTGGGAGCAATAACAATTTGCAAACATTTTAATGTAGTTTCAGGAGTTAAAATGATTCAAAGGGACTCAGAAGGAACTCTCTACCTTTATTTCACCCTTGTACCTAGGAATTAGCCTTAAAGGTTGCAGCTCAAAGCAGGAAAGTATCACTGAAACCCCCTTCAACTTTGGCAGCACCAGGACCCCCAATTCTTGTTTAATCAGTCTCTGATGCTGTGAAAACACCCTCTGAACCTCACAGTGACCCACCCCCTATAAAACTGGAAAATGTTCCCAAGGAAAAAGTAACCTTAAAGTTCAAAAGAAAAAACAGGTTCGTGTCTGTGAGCTTCCCTTTCCCCCCTTAAATCATGACCTAGTATTGTACTTTTCACTATCTCTTGCTTGTGTTCAAGCAGATAATTTTCATTGTGGTTACTTTATTGTCAGCAGACTAATACATATGAATAATCTAGTTTACTATTTTCAGAAGCTCCATTTAAGGTTTTAAAATAATTAATTGTTTAATTGTGATAAAGTATACATATCTTAAAATGTACCATTTTAACCATTTCAAGTGTACAGTCTATTGGCATTAAGTATTTTCACATTGTTATACAATCATCACCACCATCTGTCTCCAGAACTCTTCATTTTTCTGAACAGAAATTCCATTTCCATTGAATAAGACTCCATTCCTGCCTTCCCCAGCCCCCGGCAACCATCATTCTACCTCTGTCTCTATGAATTTGACTACTCTGGTACCTCATACAAATGGAATCACACAGTACTTGTCTTTTTGTGTCTGGCTCATTTCACTTAGCATAACGTTTTCAAGCTTCATCCATGTTGTGGCAAATGTCAGACTTTCCCTTCTTATCAAGGCTGAATAATATTCCATTCTGTTATACTGTACCACAGTTTTATGTATCCATTCATTGATGAACATTGGCTGCTTTCACCTTTTGGCTATTGTGAATATGCAGCTGGTAATGTGAACTCATCTATGTGAGTCCCTGTTTTCTATTCATTTGGGTATATACCCAGTAGTGGAATTTCTGGATCATATGGTAATTCAGTTTCATATTTTGAAGAGCTGTCATGTTATTTTCTATAGTAGCTGCACAATTTGAATTTTCCACCAGTAACACACAAAGATTCCAATTTTTCTGCATCTTTGACAACACTTATTATTTGCTAGGGTGTTTTTTTTTTATAATAGCAATCCAAATGGGTGCAATCAATTAAGCTTTTAGTTTCAGAGATTATATTTTTCACTTTTAGGGTTTCATTCAAATTTTTCAACTTCTTTTTTATTTTATTTAATAATGTTGAATATGGTTATTTGTTATTTTGGATGCAGCATTTCTCTATCTGAAGTTATTGCATATTTATTTTCACTTGTCTCTTTCATGTCTTACTTTAGTGATAGTGCATTTTCTTCTGTATTTATTTTTTTATTATTCTTATGAGTCACACATTTTCCTTAAACATTTTTTTCCTGTGGGAATTTGAGATGTTAGTTGACAATAAATTCCTCCAGAAAGGACTTGTGTTTGCTTTTCCCAGCTCCTTGAAGGTCTCGCTATAGATTTAATCATGACTTGAGGTCATTCAGACCCACAAATAGTGTAGAATTATACCAAAATTTATGTGGGGGCCAGGTTGAGATTATGAATTCTTAGGGAGGCTTTACCCTCTACTGAATAGCAGTTCAAGACATGCAGGTTTCCCATTGTTCCCTTTACATGTGGGTTCTTATTTCTTTTTAACTCTAAAAGAATACTGCTCTTGAGATCCTAGCTGAATGCAGGAGGGAATGCCTCCTATTAGATTTACTAATGTTGGGAAGCTCTCAGCTATATTACCTTGTTTGAACCTTAATTAAGACTGGAGATGTTTTACATTCCTTGTAGTAAAATGAACCACAGCAAAGGTATAATTCTCCTCAAATTAATTCGTTGTTTAAAAGAAATTTTATTCAGTATTTCAGAGTTATGTGTGTGGTAGGAATAAAATGTTGTAAAATTTTTCCAAGAATAAATCAGTGTGAAGAGTAAGAATTTGATTGTTTGGTTGATTAGGTCCCACTTACAGATGAGATCATATCATACGGTATTTGTCTTTCACCGTCTGGCTTACTTCACTTAGGGTGGGTGGGGCAGGGGAAAGTGGTGGTGGGAAAGTGGAGACAGCTGTATTTGAACATTAATAAAAATGATTTAAAAAAAGAATAACAATTTGGGAGAAATAGGAAGAGGGAAGAATGGATCTTATCAATGTGGAGCTCCAACCTTTATAAAGCTGTTCAAGGGAAATGGCATAACACATAATCAATAATAGATCAACAGGGGAGCCTAAATAGCTCAGAGACAGACCCTATAAACATAATTTTAACATATAGTAAAGGACTTATCCTAAGTCAGTAGAAAAGGGTGAGTTATCCAACCAATGATATTGATATACTGGCTATATGATGGGGAGATTTATATTCTTACTTCATTGCATTACATTAAATTTCTTATATTAAAATAAATTTGGGATAAATTATGCAATTGAATTTAAAAGCAGCTGTAAAATCATGTGTTATATGAGAGACTCACTTTTCTCTAGTCAAGAAAAGCTAAGGACAAAAAGAACTATAGAAAGAAAATAAGAAACAATAGATAAAATAGATTCTAGATTCTAGGATGTTTGTACAGCAAAAATAATAACATTAAGAAACTAACAATCATCTATGGAAAAATATTAAACAGTACAAAAAAGAAAACAATCCCTCTGTTCTTATGACATATGACATCACTTCATTACTTTAAAATATTTCAGTTTCTGCTTTTCCTCCTGCCAAACTCTCTTATCCACCACTCAAACTGCTACTTGTAGACCCAGAATTACCTCCTGTAGATCCAAGTTTCAAATTACAATTTCCTTCCAGGCAGAAGAAAACTTCAGCTTTAAGAAATGCTAGTACAGGTCTGCTAACAACACATTCTCTCATTTATTTTAAAATGTCTTTATTTCACCCTGGGGATATTTTTGCTGAATACAGAAGTCTGGGTTGACCATTTGATTTTGGTCTTTCTTTCTTTCTTTCTTTCTTTCTTTCTTTCTTTCTTTCTTTCTTTCTTTCTTTCTTTCTTTCTTTCTTTCTTTCTTTCTTTCTTCCTTCTTTCCTTCCTTCCTTCCTTCCTTCCTTCCTTCCTTCCTTCCTTCCTTCCTTCCTTCCTTTCTTTCTTTTTCTTTCCATTTTTTTAAAAAGCCATTCATGGTGTTGTGGTCTCCATTTTGTCTGCTGGGCATCTGTATTTTCCCCAGTTGTGATGTGTCTTTTTTGTCCTCTGGTTACTTTAAAAAATTACTCTGGATTTCTGCAGTTAGACTATAGTGTTTTTCTTTGCATTGGTTCTGCTTCTTTGCTGAGCTTCTTGGATCTGTAAGTGGATAATTTTTATCCAATTTGGAACTTTTTCCAATTATTTCTTCAAATATCTTTTCCTACCAAGTGTGTGATTTTAAGCAGAAAAGAGTTTATCTTTGGGCCACATAACACAGGCCTCAGTTTAGAAATGTAAGGCTCTTTGAAAAAATCACCTAAACATTCAGGACTTTGGTTCCTCTTCTACAGGAGAGGAAATCAGAATCTCCATACCATAAAACTTCTTTGAGAATTGAGTGAAATTGTGCTTTGAAAGATTTAGAGGGTGTAAGGATTTAGATGGGATTTATTTGGTTTAAAGCTTCTCTCCAGGAGGCCCTTTTAAAATGTACATATGATAAATAATAGTCTAGTAACATCCTAAAATACTCACTTGTTGAATACCTGGCAAAGAGTAAGGAGTGTGTATAATCCTTGCTTGTGTTTGGAGTGAGGAAGCACAGGAAGTTCCCAGCGTGGGCACCAGGACCCCTGGAGAGTTGGCAAAGGTGAGTGCACACATATTCCAGCCAATATTGATCAGCAGCCTGCTTTTCCCAGGCAATGGCCTGTGGGCAGGAGGAAATGGTTCATTCATCCTTAATCTCAAATGTCTGCCACACATAAGAAAATCTGCAAAATTAGTGATCTCCATGTTGTTATGCACTCTGGGACAGCAAAACAAAACAGTCGAACAGAGGTACTGTCAGAATTAATGTCCTTTGGTCTTCTTGATTATCATTGGTTTAATCTGACAAGTGTTTACTTAGACCTCGGTGCTTTGTCTATGCCTAATTTTCAGCACCAGAAACACAACATCAGCATAACTGTAAGAGTAAACAAGTTTTCTAACTTACCTGTTTCATTTCTTTATGTTGCTTAGAGTGCTCATGTCAGTCTGGAAAGGTTGGTGTATTGTGAGGGAGTGTGTGTGTTGGAGGAGAGTGCTCCTGAGTTGCTGTTTCCTGAGTGACTTTTTTTGTAATGGGCAAATGAAAAGCAATGCTGGAAATGAGTGGGTCTGAACAAAGTCTGCTGGGAGGAAAGATGAGCAGATTAGGGGCTAGTGATGACACAGGTTATAAGGTACGTCTTTGGGAAGAGAACAGGAATTTGGCCACAACATGAGTTTGCACACTCATTTGTTCATTATGGTTACATGAGGGTAAGACTGTGTTGAAATTCTACTAGGAGTATCAGCCAATAACTATTTGCATATAATTGTTCCTTCTGATTGCAACATGTCCTGTTAATGAGAAGGAATCTTTGGCACAGACAGAAGTTTAGGCACCACTGCAATATACTTAGGTCACTGCAGAGTGAATCAACGTATTTCGCCTTCATTTAAAAAATTTTACTGAGAGCAATTTAATAAGTTAACAGTTACATCAATGTTTTAGGTACAGGGCTCAAAAAACTTAATATTTTTACATGGGGAGAGAGTTAGGAAAATACAAGCTCCTCTGCCCCGCAAAGAAAGAAAATTCCAACAGGAGAAATTTGTACATTTTTGTCCTTGTGATAACCAATTAGAATACTACCCAGCCAACCTGACGATCAATGATGGGGTAACAGTTGTTCAGGACAACTAACAAATAATTCTGGTGACACTTAAGTAGAAAATCTAATAAGAATAGGATATTCCTCTTAAAGTAAGCCCAGAAGCAATCTCAGCTATATAGTATGCTGAGTCATCTAGCCTGATCTATTGGGAGAGTGTTGGCCTATCTGAAGCTTGTTGGCATTAGAGACTAGAAGCTTCTGAAAAGGAACTAAACCTAAGGGGAGAAAGTCCATGTCTACAAGTTTTGTTCAAGGTCAGTACTCAAGGGAAAGGGAATTTCTCATTAGAGTTGGATTGCTCATATTGCTTCTTTCAGTGTAGTCCCCAGGATTTCATGCAGCAGGTGTAGCAGAATAATTAAAAGAAGGGATGAGACATGATAAGTCTCTCCAGGAAGGAGAGCACAGGGCAGTGTGTGTGTGTGTGTGTGTGTGTGTGTGTGCGTGTGTGTGTGTGTGTGGTGTTGTACTGCTACATCACAGAGTTAGCACAACTGGACATTAAGTTTGTTGTCCTTACCTGGGATAAGATTGGAGCACAGTACAGTTGTGCTTGGAGAGATCACTGGAGCCAGGTGGAATGTGCAATTGAGTGATTCTTAATTAACACAGAGAAGTGTTTCTTTGTTTCTGTTCTTGCCCATTTGAAATTGTAGTTGGTTGTGAACCCTGACCGTTGTCTCTCAGTTGATTGAAGCATTGTCTTGTAAACCAAATGGTGGTGGGTTTGATTGAGGGTCAGGGCACATGCCCACGCTGCAGGTACAATCCCCACGCAGGACTCATATGTGAAGGCAACCAGTGTTTCTCTTTTACATTGATGTTTCTATCTGTTTCTCTTTCTCTGTCTCCCTTCCTTTCTCTCTAAAGGCAATAAAAAAGTTTTCGAGTGAGGATAAAAAAATAGAGTTATGGTCGGTTGTAACCTGTGGAAGCAGGAATCTCAAAGAAGTCAAGGACAGTTTATCCTTTCCTTAGTCTCATACCCAATGTCTCTTACTGTTTTAGGGAATTTGTTAATAAGAACACCGATAGTAAGCCTTGGAAATTTTTGGAAAGTTGATAGCTTGATGAGATGATAATTCATAAATATTATGTGCACAAGAGTACCTCTCCTGACATTTTCCCATCTCTCCTCTCCCAAATTAAGCCTTCTATTATAGGGTTGGGGACCCTGATTTCCAATAGACTGAAGTGATCGCATAGCATCTGTTTCTCTGAGCAATGAAGGAAATGGGAGATAATAAAATGGGGAGCCATCTTCTGGGGTAATAATATTTCTAATCTGTGTTTAGCTGGGCAGAAGTTGAGAAAAGATAGTGGGGTTTTATACTGTGCACCATTGCTACATGTAGAACTTTGATTCTCATCTGGAGTCCCCCCAGGTTACTAATTTACCTCTATTCTAACTATCATTTAACAAACATGTCAGCACCTCCTCTGGGCAGGCACTCTGCTCAGCTCACAGTGGTGCACAGGTGTGACAGAGCCTTGCCTTTATGGGATTTCAGCTTAGTTGAGAGGAGATAGACAATTAAACAGTTAATTAGGATGAAGTGTGATATGCATTATAAATGAGAAATTATGTGTGCTAATCTAGGCTGTAATAACAAGTGAGAGAAACCAAATTCAAGCTAACTGACAGCATGTAGCTCTGGGAACATCTATTTTTAGGTGTGGCTGGATTCAGGGTTCCAACTGTGTAATCCCCTCCCCCTGTCCCCATCGTCCTCATTCCCCTACCCTGCTCCCCCTCTGGCCTTTGCTTTCTTCCCCATCTTCTTCATTCTCAGGCAGGCTTCCCTGCTGGCAAAGATGGCCCCCTGTTAACTCCAGAAAAGCATCATCCTTAGCACATGAGATCTGATAGAGAGAAAGCTCCTCTTTCTTCCAGCCTCCATAACAATACCTCAATTTTTCAAACAGGCTTTTTTGGTCCTTGTTAACTACTGTATCAATAACTTTGCCCAGAGATTTGAGCTTTTATCCAGACTGGTCTCGATTGTGCGAGTGTCTTGGAGCTGCACTAAGAATCTGACAGGTATATTCCTGGAGACTTTTGGGGTAGCCCCTAAAGATAACATGTAGACCTCATACCATGTGCTACAGAAGCTCATAATGAGCAAGTGACCTGGTTAAGAGCATCAGCAGAGGTATATTGGAAGAAATGACATGTGAAGGGTTAGTAACAATTCCTCTAACAATGGCTAACATATATTGAATGCTTGCTATGGGCCAGGCACTGTGCTAAGTACTTGACATGTGTTATCTTGTTTTAGCTCCACCATAACTTCTAAATAGGAATGCTGATTTTGTCCAAATGAAATTGAGGCACAGAGAAGTTAAGTAACATCCTCACAGCCATGCAGATAGTAAGTAAATGAATAGAGTGTTAGGTAAATGAAGTCAGGAGGGAGAATTTTCCCTCCTGGCAAATAGCATGTGGTCAGACTCAGAGGCGCCTCTGAGAAGCTGGCCATCAGCTGGACAAGCAACCCCAGGGGCACATAAACATAAGCACATTGTGACTTAGTATCCCCATTTCTCTGCTGCCTGTAACATGCTTCCAGAGCCTTATTTTCAGAGACTGATAAGCCCATTCAGTTTGACCAGGCATCTGGATGATAAACCACACTAATTCCTTCTCCTATCCAGAAACCTGGCCCAGTGCTCTCTGACCAAAAAACAATCCTCGATCAAAATTTGTCTTGTTGAAAAGGCTCACTGCAGGTGACCCATAATTCCAATGGTTTTAACAAATTTCAACAATGGTGTTGTTGCTTATGGCAGGTGTATGACTTCACTCGGCAAAATGGACTAATCTTAGGGAGTAACCCAATCTAATTTACCTCTAATCTTTCCCTCGGCCTGAATTCATTTATACTCCAGTTATCTGGTTGCTTCCTCTCCTCTCTATATCAGAGTACTCTTCTGGACACAGATCAAATACCACGGCAAAACTTCAGGATGTCTTTCATTTTGATAACAGGTCACCATCCTCACTACAAGCCCTCTGGGACCCAAAGTCTGAACCAATCCTGTAGGGAAACATGGTATGCACACATCACCTGGGGCCTAAGAACGCATCACCAGATGTGGTGTGCTTCAGATCAAAGCACAGAGGCATTTGGAGGAGAATCACTTCTTTTAACCCGCTCTGCAAAAGTGCAGAAGTAGGTAAGTAGCTTGTGGTTATCATTAAGGTCAAGCAGTCTGAAACACCATTTGTACTAGGACTGGGAAAGATGGGCGAGAAAATAATGGTGGGGGAACTGACCATGTTGGCGCATGGTTGGAAATCTTTGCGGTAAAATAACTGCCATCTGACTACTCTTAGTCACCATACTGCTCTTTGAGTGAATTTCATCTTTGCTACATGAACAGCTAAGATCTGCTTTAATCTTTAGTTTTTAAAAGAAATCTCAACCTACAGCTCATTTGATGCAGGAATTACATTAAGCATATTTAATAAAAATATGGCATAGGCACCAACCAATCAGAACAGTTGCTAGATTTTAAACGATGATTTGACATTAAACAGCTGGAGCTCAGCCTTGCTTGTTGGAGTCAGGTAGCCTGCTTTCACCCGAGAGACAGTATTTGACACCCAGGGGAAGATAGTCTGTTGTCCCTTTGGAACAGTGGCTCTCGGCGGAAGGTGATTTTTGCCTTCTAGGGGTCATTTGACAATGTCTGGAGACATTTTTGCGGGAGGACACAATTGATGGGTAGAGGTCAGAGATCCTGCTAACTTTCCTACAATGCACAAAGCAACCCCTCAGCAAAGGATGATCTGGCCTCGAATGTCAATAGTGGAGAGAGTGAGGAACCCTGTGCTAGGTAATACCCTGCCTGAGCAATAGCAGCCCATGCCCTGAATTATAACAAACAAAATTTTAGAGAATTGTTTTAGTTTATTTGAGCCAAACTGATGACATATGCCAGGCAACAAGATCTCAAATGCCCCAGAGAATGGCAGTTTTGCAGTTTCTTTTACACATTTGAGATTAAGGAGGGAAAGTAGGAAAGATTACATAAAGGTGGTAGAAAGCCACGGGGATTGGATTACAGGTTAGTTGAGAGTATGTGCTCTCTTGAGGGTGGTCATGCCTTCAAGGGGTATTACTTCTGGCATTTCAAAGGTGTGCTAACCTGTATCCACAGGAACAATGAACAAGGCTTGCTTGAAAACCTTTCACTAAAGAAGTTTCAGGCTTGGGCCATGCCTACTCACCATAACCTGCCCAGTTAGGAATTCATAACTTATTACAGAATCCCTTTATTGTCCATACTACCAGCTTGTCAATCTGGGGTGGGGGTTACTGTCAGTTCACAGTGAAAATCTATTTATAAAAACCACTGCCCGTGTGGCTTTCTTTTTTCATCACTAGCCTGTTAGTAGTCAAAGACTAAAATAACTTGGTACTGATGAAGGTATTCCACTGGTATTTCCTTGTGTTAGCAGAACATGTGTCAAGTGAAAATTATTGATGATGATAATAGTAATGATATGTGGCCTTGATAGAGTCGTTATTATTGTGTGTGAGGCACTGAGAGAGGTTTTCCAAGTTTTATCTAAACTCTTACAGCTCATTACATTTCCCGTTTTTTAGATAAGGAAACTGAGGGCTAGAGATGTCAATTACCTGCTGGAAATCCCGAAGATAGTTCTGTCTCTATTCTCTGTGTTCTCAGCCACTGCACTGAGCTTGTTGTCCACTGTCGTAGGAGGTATGTTCAGTGTAAGGTGCAAATAAAGAGACCTCATTCCAAGACTGTGAGGTCAGAGTCACTCAAGGTAAGAATGGGATGACTAAGAAATATGGGCAAGCTGTTTAGAAGCCCAAAATGTCTTTGCACACAGGTTGTATTTTTGCTTAACCAAGTAGATATTTCTGGGGTGTTTAGGTTGAAGCAGGAGAGTAAGAAGCTAGGGAAATTTCTTAATGAGTGGAATAAGGGAAACTGAGACAAAAGAATTAAACAAGGCCAAATGATTTGAGCAATTTACAGTCAGGTAATGAATCACAAGGTTTTATCTTCCCTAACCAAGGACACTTAGGAGCAAATGGTTTGCACGTTCCAGACCATCCTAGGACAGAACCTAGGTCTCTGTCCCTCTTCAATGACATTATTGATGATGTTCTTTAAGAATCACACTCACCAGAAAATAACCTCTGACCCATTTATATGCACATTTTGATGATCAACATATTGAAGAACACACCTGAAACACTAATGAATATTCTTCTAAGGCCTTCCTTTGAGACCTCCTCTAGGATTTCTGCAGCCAAAGAAAGATAAAAAGCTTCAAGACAAAGGAAAAATGGAGTGCTCTCTTGCTAGAGCACACCCATGCCTTGTATCTCTGCTCTGTTCCTCCTAGAATGTAAGGGACCTTATGAGACTTGCAACTGGGGGAGCACTAGGCAGTGGCAGCTTGTCCCAGGCTTACCCTCGAACCTGTCTCCAAGGCCCCCCTTTTTTTACTTTCTCTCTCCTGTTGCTTTTTCTATCTTAAGCCCTTCTTTTGTCTCACTGCCCCAGCTTTAATAAACGTACTCTCAAAATCACCTTGACTCATGTTGGGAAATCTTTCCTACATGAAGTGAAGAACCCACACTACTGGCAAACCTAAGGCAGACCCATTCTAGGCCCAGACCCTGTCCAGTAACAGAGTGAGCTGAGATATCATACCTTTTTTTTGTTTTGTTTTTAAATCTTAGTGCAGCAGGAAAGGATTATCTATAATGAATACTGCCAGAGTGCAAGAACCGCTCTGTCTAGGCTTGGCTAAAGCTGGCATATCACCCAAGTGGCCACCTTTTTCAGAAATCCAAAGAAAGAGACAGTTTCTGCTTAATAAAATTTATTTGTAGAAATCAACTAAACCCCACTAAAGATGATGGTCTGGTGAGCTGTCTGCAGGTAGCATCCAGAGTCCCTGGGTCTCACAAACAGGCCTTCCCTGGTTGAGTGAGATGGATTATTTGATGGAAGGAGCAATAGAATAGAGTGGGAAGCCTGGCTGCTGGGGCCTGGTACCCTTCCTTTGATTTCCTGTCTTCCTACCAGAGGGGCAGAGGAAGGAGTAGTAAGGGGACAGAGGAAAGAAGGCACGGCAGGAGGGAGTCTGCTCTGTTGACCCCCTCCTTCCACACAGTATCTCATTTAAGCTTCACAACAGTAAGTCAAGGGTAGATATCGTTGCACTCTCTTATGGAGACTCTAAGAGGTGATATAACTTGATCAAGGTCACACAGTTGACTAGTAATGGGGTCCGGATTCACATTCATGTCTCTCTGATGACACAAGTCCATTTTTCTACTCCACTGCGGGAAGTGACAACCTTCTGAAGCTAATAGCTTTGTGTTCACATCAGTTCAGAGAAGTGATGCTCGTTTGGCAGCACAGCTACTAAACTGCTAATAACATAGACAAGGCTGACCTGGGGTTGATCTATGCGTTCCCATCTTCCATGTGTGCACATGAGCCCAGAAGGAGGAGAGCAATTGTGGGAAACACCATAATAGCAACTCATTGATAAATAAAAATGGGGGCCTCAGTCTTTTGTGAGAAGAGTCCTGTACTGTCAATCCCAGCACCTGTCTGTGCCCCTACTTGGTCCTGAGACCCTAAGACAGGACAGTGCCTCCCTGCTTCTGTGATATGGTGGTGTTGGGCTCGTGTCTTTTTCAACTCTGATGGTCAGTCTTTTATATATGATTACCACCATATATTGGTTTACTAGGGCTACCATAACAAAACACCACAGACTTTGGGCTTAAACAGCAGAAATTTATTTTCTCTCAGTTCTGGAAGCTAAAAGTCCAAGATTCAGGTCTTGGCAGATTCGGGCTTTTTTGAGGCCTTACCTCTTGGCTTGTACATGATGGTTTTCACACTGTGTCCACACAGGGTCTCTCTTCTGTGCCTACACCCCCCCTGGCGTCTCTGTCTATGCCCTAGTCTCCTTTGCTTATCAAGATATGGGTCATATTGGATTAGGGCCTCATTTAACTTAATTACCTCTTTACAGGCCCTCTCTCCAAATAAAATCACATTCTCAGTTAGTGGGAATCAGGGCTTCAACATGTGAATTTTAGGAGAACACAATTCAGTCCATAACATACTACATATTATGAACTGTTCTCATGCATCATAAATTTAAATGTAAATGGATATGGCATTCTTATGTTAAAGAACAGGGTAAATGCATGGAAAATTAATTAAAAGCTAATAAAATACTTTCAACACCATGGAAACCCACTAAGAAATATGTACCATTGACCTTCAAATTTGAAGCAAATTTAAACTGGGGAGATGAGTGAAGAGAATCGACTGAGGTGACTCCAGCCAGGGCTCAGGTTAGAGATCATGGTCAACGCTAGGCTACCAGCCTGCAGACCATGCTCATGTGTGGGGCTCCAGCTCCACTGGGGCTTGGGGCCCCAAAAGATTTTCTTTCCAAGAATATGATGTTAAAGACAAAAGCATTGAAGGGAACCAAGACAGCACGGAAAAACAAACAGATCGCTGGGCTTCCTCACACTTATTTTAATATATTTATTTTGGTTGCTTAAAGGGAAGATAGTGCATCATCATCTTTTCAAAGCTCATGTCCTTGTTACCTAGTGCTAGTGGCCTAAAAACCTTGTCAACGGTTGCATGCCATGCCTGAGCTTCTTTCTTGACATAACCCCAAGGGAGAACGGGAATTCGAGGTGAAGACATGGGTGTTCTTTGGCTATACAGATTTTGGGGGAGGAGGATGGAGTTGGGGACAGAATTTTAATTTATGTTATTTTGGGGCTATGGTTCTCTGATTTTAATGCCATCTATTAGGTTTATTATAAATTTTCAATGTAGAAAGGTGAGGTAAGTATGCAAAAAAAATTGAAACTCCTTTTAGGGATATTTTTATGTTGCTACCCTGAGAATACATAATATATAAGATATAAGATATAAGATATAAGATATAAGATATAAGATATAAGATATAAGATATAAGATATAAGATATAAGATATAATATAAAACATACAACATATAACATATGTTATATAACATAATATATAATGTATAATATATAAGGCCAAAATGTTTGATTATAAGAACATCCTTCATTATGAAAAAAGTAAAGCAAATGATCTCAGCATGTTGTGATTCCGCACACATCAGTCTAGTGTCAAAGTCAATAAGAACACCCTCTGGACCTTTGCTATGTCCCCCATATGTTGCCACATGCTTTACATGAATGTTGTCATTTATTCATCATAAGCACTATAATCTCTATCTTAGAAATGAGGACAGTGAACCTGGGAGAGAAGTGAAGTAATTTGCCTAAGTATTTGTGGCTTAGAAGTTGCAAAGCCAGGAACTGAAGCCACATTCTCCATCCCCAGAGCCCAAGCACTTACCCTCTCCAATGAACTGCCTTGGAACCCTTCAGCAAACGGAGCAGCCCCGTGACCTGCTGAATAGGAATGATTATTAAGAGAGTATGTATATAGAAATACTGAGGGGAAAGGACAGTTTCCACGTGCTACCTTCCGCCACCCAGTTTCCCTCATTAACATCTTCTATTGGTGTGATACGTTAGTTAAAATTGATGAGCCGATTTTGATTCATTATTATTAGCTAAATTCCTTAGGTTACAGTGGGGTTCACTCTTTGTGTTGGGCATTCTGTGGGTTTTGACAAGTGTATGACATGTAGCCATCACTCAGTATCCATCAGATCATTTTCACTGATGTAAAACTCTCCTGTTTCACTTGTTCATTCCTATCTCCTCCTGCCCCCACAACCTTGGCAACCTTGGAGACAGTCTTTTTACTGTCTCCATAATTCTGCCTTTTCCAGAATGTCATATAGCAATATGAATTTAAAGTTTCTCCCCATCTTTTCATGGCTTTATGGCTCATTTCTTTTTTTTTTGTTTACCAATAAATAATAGTCTGTAGTCTAGATATACCACAGTTTATCTGTTCACTTACTGAAGGGCACCTTGGTTGCTTCCAATGTGGCAATTACAAATAAAGCTGCTATAAGCAGTCATATGAGCAGTTTTTGTCTGGACACAACTCAAGCAGGATTACTGAATTGATATGGTTAGACTATCTTTAGTTCTGTGAGAAACTGCCAAACTGCCCCCAAAGTTGCTGTTCCACTTTGCATTCTTGCCAGCAATGCGTGAGAGCTCCTGCTGCTCCCCATGCCTACTGGCATTCGGTGTTGTCGGTGTTTTGGATTTCAGTTATTTAATAAGTGTGCACTGGTATGTCATTATTGTTTTAATTTGCAATTTCCTAACAACAAATAATGTTAAATATCTTTTCACAGGCTTATTCTCTACCTGTATGTCTTCTTTTTATTGAACTGTATTTGACATATAACATTGTGTAAATTTAAAATATACAACATATTATATGATAAATTTGATATATTTATATATTACATGATAGAGGTGATAATCAGCACCTCTATCACATTACATAATTGTACTTTTTTTAGTAGTTAGAAGAATAATTAAGTTTTAGTCTCTTAACAACCTTGATCATTATAATACACTATTGTTATCTATATTCAATGTACTCTAGAGTTTATTTACTACATGTAAGAGTGTACCCTTTAATGACACCTGTCCTGTCTTCCCACCTCTATCCTCTGGTAACCACTATTCTATTCTTTGGTTTTATGAGTTTGGTCTTTAAAATTCTACGTGTAAGAGACAACATATAGTACTTGTCTTTCTCCGCCTGACTTACCTTACCTAGGATAATGTGCTCAAGTTTCACCCACATTGTTGCAAATGTCAGGGGGTCCTACTTTCTCATGACTGAGCATTGTTCTGTTGTGTATACAGGCATCTTTCTGTGTCTACAGGGGATGAGTTTCAGGTCCTCCCCCTTCCCCTTGCAGATACCAAAATCTGAGGATGCCCAACTTCCTTATATAAAATGGCATAGTATTTACATATAACTTATATACATCCTCCACATACTTTAAATCTTCTTTAGATTATTTATAATAGCTAATACAATGTAAATGCTATATAAATAGCTGTTATATTATTTAAGGAACAATAACAAGAAAAACAAATCTGTACGTGTTCAGTACGGGTGCAACCATCACAGACCTAACTACATAGTAGTACATGTCAGCAACAGTGTAACTCTTTTTCCAAATATTTTTCATCCCTGGTTGGTTGAATCCTTGGATGCAGAAACCATGAATATGGAGGGCTGACTATCTGAAGTCTGTCTGTAAAAGTCCGGCCATTGTTAATATAACGAGAACGGTTTTCATGACATCGGTGTAACCTGGCAGCTAAGGAGAGTGGACTGAAATATGCGTGTGGGAACAATAACAACTTCACTGTACCAGTCAGTGGGGAAGGTAGATGCTGTCGAGTGAGCATGGGTACTGTGCGGCCATAGCATTCAAAATGACTGAGTAGAACAATGGATCTGCACCAAATTTTGCGTTAAACTTGAAAGTTCCTCCATGGAAACTATTTGGATGATTCAGAGGGCCACAGCTATGAGCAATTGGTGATTGGCAGCTTCATCATGACAATGTGCCTGCACATGCATCATGTCCCATACAGAGTCTTTTGGCGAAACATCAAATCACCCAGGGGACTCAGCCCCCCAACAGCACAGATTCGGTGCCCTACGACTTCTGGCTTTTCCCAAAACTAACATCACCTTCAAAGGGAAGAGATTTCAGACCGTCAATATGATTCAGGAAAATACAACGGGGCAGCTGATGGCAACTGGGAGAACTGTGTGAGGTCCCAAGGTGCATACTTTGCAGGGGACTGAGGCATCATCGTCCTATGTACAATGTTTCTTGGATCTTGCATCTTCTTCAATAAATATCTCTATTTTTCATAGTACATGGCTGAATACCTTGTGCACGGACCTTGTATGTACCACATGTTTATTTATTTATCTGTTGGTGGACATGTGTTCTTTCCATATCTTGGCTATTATGGTACATATATCTTTTCAAGTTAGTGCTTTCATTTTCTTCAGATAGCTAACCAGAAGTAGAATTGCTGGATCATATGGTAGCTCTATTTTTAATTTCTCAGGTAACCTTCATGCTATTTTCCACAGTGGCTGCACCAATTTACAATCCCACCAACAGTGCACCAGGGCTCCCTTTTCTCCACATCCTCACCAGCACTTGCATTCTCTTGTCTTTTTGATAATAACCATTCTAACAGGTATAAGGCGATACCTCATCGTTGTTTTGATTTGCATTTCCCTGGTGATTAGTAACATTGAGCATCTTTTCTTGTACCTGGTGACCATTTGGATGTCTTCTTTGTAAAATGTCTGTTTAGTTCTGCCCATTTATAAAATCAGATTGTTCATTTTTGTTTTTGTTATGAGAAATGCATTCTTTATATATTTTGGGTATCAACCCCTTGTTAGATATATGGTTTGCAAAGTTTTTTTCCCATTGCATGGTAGTATTGTCATTTTGTTAATTGTTTCTTTTCACATGCACAAGCTTTTAAGTTTGATATACTCCCCTTTGTTCATTGTTGTCTTTTGTTGTTTGTGCTTTGTTTCATATCAAAAACTCATTGTGAAGACCAGTGTTGAGGAGTTTTTGGTCTGTGTTTTCTTCTAAGAGTTTTACACTATCAGGTCTGTGTTTAAGGTTTCAATCCATTTTGATTTAATTTTTGTGAATGCCTGATGTATATTTTTTCCAGCTTGATTTTTATTGAATTTTTTTTCATTCTATGAAGTTTATACCTATCCAACAGGTAGTAAAATTCTTTCTAGCTGAGGCTCAGAGGTGACAAACACAATTTCCCTAGGCCAGCAGCTGACAGAAAGTATAGAGTTCAAAACCACATCTGTATGACTGATTCTGTGCATTTTCTATATTACCTAATGTGCTAGGCTGAGACTTTGTCCAACAATCTTAACTTTAGATGGTGTCCTCTGGGGCTTTTAGTCTAATCTTCTTTGGAAACTTGGCTCAATTGTTCTTTGATTCTAATCAAGGTTGCCTATAACTGCAGACCCGCAATGTGAATCCTAACCTAGCTAAAATTTAGCTTTACTTAAAATATTCAACCAATTTTTCAGCTTTTTCTCTAACAGTTTGCAGAGCCCTCGAACATAATGATTTTTTCCTAGTTGACAATGAATCCTTTTTGATGGGAAGTTGCTTGCTTATGGGCCTTGTCATGGAGGGTTTCCTGTTGTCTTTCTGAAAATGAAACCTGCTGGGTGGGACTGCTAACCGGAGCAGTGTTAAAAATCCCCTCTCTTAAGTTCCACTCATATTCCTATTAGGGCCTGGAAAACTTGCTCTCAGAATTTGCAAATATTAACTCTATGTTTCCCCTCTCAAACAGAGCAACTCCACAATCTATTAAATTCTATTTGTTGTCAAGAAGGTTTTTTTACTCCCCAGTTATATTTCAAACACTAAAAGACAGCCTTATGATAAGAATATAGAGGTTTCATCCACTCTTCTGTTGTTTCCCTGTAAACTGTTCTTTATTTTATTTGAAATATTTTATTTATTTATTTTTAGAGAGAGGGGACAGGAAGGAGGAAGAGAGGGAGAGAAACATCAATGTGTGGTTGCCTCTCATGTGTCCCCCACTGGGGACCTGACCTGCAACCCAGGCATGTGCCCTGACTGGGAATTGAACCGGCAACCCTTTGCTTCACAGGCCCGTGCTCAATCCACTGAGCTACACCAGCCAGGGCTAAACTGCTCTTTATTTTAATTAGTGTATCTTTTGTTTCTGACTGGATGTTTTTTATGCTGTTGAGATTCTCACTGAGTTCCTTGAGCATCCTTATAAACAGTGTATTGAACTCTGTATCTAGTAGATTGCTTGTCTCCATTTTGTTTCATTCTTTTTCTGGAGTTTTGATCTGTTCTTTCATTTGGGGCATGTTCCTTGGGATCTCCTCATTTTGGCAGCCTCTTTGTGTTTGTTTCTATGTATTAGGTAGAGCTTCTATGGCTCCTGTCTTGGTAGTGTGGGTTAATGTAATAGGTGTCTTGTAGGGTCCAGTGGCACTGCCTCCCCTATCACCCAAACTGGGTACTCAGGGTATGTCCTTCAGGTGGGCTGAGTACAGCCTCCTCTTGTAGTTGAGCCTTGATTGCTGTTGGTAGGTCAGTGGGAGGATTTACCCAGGCCAGTCAGCTGCAAGAACTGCTGTTGATGAACCAGAGAATCAAATCAATGATTTGGAACATAAGGAAGCAAAAAACAATCAATCAGAATAGTAAGAAGAAAAAAGAATCCCCCCAAATGAAGAAGTGTAAGTAGCCTCTGGGGCAACTTCAAGCATTCTAACAGTCACATCATAGGCATGCCAGCAGGAGAAGAGAGAGAGAGAACAAGAAATTGGAAACTATTTGAAAAAATAATGAAAGGGCATAGACATACAAGTTCAGGAAACACAAAGAGTCCCAAACAAAATGAATGCAAGAAAGCCTACTCCAAGACACATCATAATTAAAAGGTCAAAAGTTAAAGATGAAGAGAGAATCTTAAAAGCAGCAAGAGAAAGGCAGTTAGTTACCTATAGGTGCATCTCCAGAAGGTAGTCAGCTGATTTCTCAAAAGAAACTTTGCAGGCCAGAAGGGATTGGCAAGAAGTATTCAAAGTCACAAAAAGCAGGGATCTGCAGCCAAGATTGCTCTACCCAACAAAAGTATCATTTAGAATGGAAGGGCAGAAAGAGCTTCCCAGACAAGAAAAAACTAAAGGAGTTCATCATCACCAAATGATTATTATATGAAATGTTAAAGGGACATACTTAAGAAAAAGAATAAGATCAAAACTGTGAACAATAAAATAGCAATAAACACGTATCTATCAACAATTGAATCTAAAAAAAACAAACTAAGCAAACAAGAAGAGAGACAGAATCATGGATGTGGAGAGCATTTTGATGGTTGCTCTATAAGAGAGGGTGTGGGAGGATGGGTGGAGAGTTGAGAGGATTAAGAAGTACAAATAGGTAGTTACAGAGTAGCCGTGGGGATGTAAGTACAGTATAGGAAATGGAGGAGCCAAAGAACTTATACACATGACCCATGGACATGAATAATGGTGGGGGATCGCCTGAGGGAGTGGAGGGTGCTGGGTGGAGGGGTGTAAAGGGGGAAAATTGATATAACTGTAATAGCATCATCAAAAAATATAATTAAAAAATTCCTATGAAGTTTATGAGTTCCAAGCACAAGTGAAATAGGTTGCAGAAGACCACACAGTGAACGAAGCGGTAGGGGTCAGAATGAAACCCAGATCTGGTGCCAAAGGCAAAGGAGCCAGTCCTTGAGTTGAACCGGATGAGAAGGGGACATCCCTTGATGGCAGTGCCCGTAGGTGAGGGAGGCTGTGTGGGGTTCAGGAAAAGCCCCAGCAAGGTACGCCTTCTTCAGGGTCGTTTGGAAGCATCATTTCACCACTGCACAATTGAAACTAGAACATGCTATTTTAAAACAAGGCATATATAGTTGCTTATTATGATGCCAAGCACAGTTCAATGTGCTTTACAAATATTAGTCCCCTTTTTCCCTTCATTAAAACCTTTTCCCAAGCTAGCACATAGGGCCATATGCTGTCTAAGTTGCTAGTGTGATTACAAGAGGGTGGCTGACAATGCATCCCCATTTTTGACCAAGGACTTGGACAGGTAGAAGGTGTGGAGAGGACGCACAGGCCATGAACACGGACAAATAGGTTTTCAGTTTTTCTACAAAGTCAGGAGGCCGGCAGCATGAATCTGGACAGCTCATCTCTCCGTCACAGATTACTGGATCTCTATTGATGATGGTCCTTGCTTGGTTGATTGGAGCAGAGAGAGACAACAAAGAGGTGGCTGGTGAGTTGAGTAGGGTGGGAGTGGTGCTCAAATACCTGCCATCTCTGGGCGAGTGCCTCTGGAAGGAAGCGGCTTGACTAGCCCTTTGGCCAGGTGGCTAGTCCACCCTTCAGGGGCACCAGCAGATGGAGGCTTGGGGCCTTTCCTGACAACGGGCCAGGACGTTCTCTACAAAAAGCAAGGGCATAACAATAAAATTAAAGAAAAAAAATGTATAATAAATTTTTAAAAAGCATTGAAGTGCCTCCCGGATCTTTTACTTTTGGAAGAGGAAAACCAGTGTCAGTGGGCTTGGCAAGGTTTATGCCCTGGGATGCAGTCCCACCACCGCCCCGGCTCCGTCTGGAGAGGCAGAGAAATAGCAACCGGATGAATAGGCACTGCCGGGGAAAATCCCACGTTGATTGGTGCTAGGGCCCGCTTTCCATTGGTGTACCGTAGTGACGCGGCAGCAGCTGATAAAACCAGGCGCGGATCCTGCTCCCGCCAGCCACCCTTCATTCGGCCGGCGCAGGCAGGTGTAAGCCGTCCACGCGCGGGCGGAGCCACCGGCATCCACTAACGGCAGTCCTACTCCGCTCCCCAAGCGCTTCCGTCCGCGCTTCGGTCTATCCGCCACGGTCCTGCCTGCATCCCGCCGCCCGCCGGCTCGGTGAGTGTCCGGCCCTGCCACGCCAGGGCAGCTCCTGGATCCGGGTCACCTTGGAGAGGACCCTGGGACCGTGTGGAGTCGTGGGAGGGCGTCGC
>PVKM010006348.1:0-44738 GCA_004027735.1 Carollia perspicillata
AGTTTCTTCGTAGGTAACTATCTCCTTTTCTCCTGCTGCATTTAAGATTCTCTTTTTTATCTTCACTCTTGGGTATAATGTAATTATGATGTGTCTTGTTGTGTTTCTCCCTGGATCCAACTTCTTTGGGACTTTTTGAGCTTCCCAGACTTGCATGTCTATTTCCTTTGCCAGATTGGAGAAGCCGTCCTTCATTATTTTTTCAAATAAGTTTTCAATTTCTTGCTCTTCCTCTTCTTCTTCTGGCACCCCTATGATTTGGACATTGGAACGTTTAAAGTTGCCCCAGGGATTCCTAAGCCTTTCTTTATTTTTTTCTGAATTCTTGTTTCTTCATTCTCTTCTGGTTGAATGTTTCTTTCTTCCTTCTGCTCCAAATCTTTGATCTGAGTCCCAGTTTCTTTCCTGTCACTGTTGGTTCCCTGTATATTTTTCTTCATTTCATTTTGCATAGCTTTCAGTTTTTCCTCTATTTTGCAGCCATACTCAACCATTTCAATGAGCATCCTGACTACTAGTGTTTTGAACTCTGTATCTGATCAGTTGGCTCTCTCTTCATTGCTGAGTTCTTTTTCTGCAATTTTGGTCTGTTCTTTCATTTGAGCCATATTTCTTTGTCTTGGTGCACCTGTTATGTTGTAATGGGCGGAGCCTTAGGTATTTGCCAGGGCAGAGCAACCCGCCTGCCTGCATTATAGTGCTGTACATGGGAGAGGAGCCAGAGAAGGAACAGTGCCACTTGGTTAGCTCTCACCCTGCTTTTAGTCACTCCCCTTGCTTCCCACAAGTGGATTGTGCCCTTTCAGATGCTGATTCCCATGAAGGTGGGCTTGTGTACATTCTAGGATACCATGGGCCTCTCCATCAGACACTCTTGTGAGACTGGGAGTTTCTCCCGCCTCTACAACCCTCACAAATTTTTACAGCCAGAGGTTTTGAGGCTTTAGTTTCCTGCGCTGGAGCCCTGGGTTGTGCGGTCTGTCTCACTCTCTAGTTGTTCCTCCCGGCTTGTCTACTAGCCAATGTGGGATATCCTGGTGTGCCAGCTGCCACCTCGTCTGCCCTGGTTCGCCAGCCACCGCCTTCCCCAGGCTGATCCATCAGCTTACTGCCTTGTTGCAACCTGTTTACTTTGAAACCTGTATTCTTTGTAAGCCAGAAGAATGTTCTGCTTCATAAGTCAGTTTGGTTCCTCTGATACCAAGGTTAATTTATTCATTTAGCCCATGTTTATCAGTCAGTTAATTGGGTCATGTTATAGTTCAGGGCTTCTGGCATGTGATGAAGACCTAGTCATGTATAAGATGTAGTTCTTGCCTTCAAGGAACTTTCAGTCCACTTAGAGAGACAGACGTATAAGTAGATAAAAGGCTGTGCACTATGGAGAGGCCATAGCAAAGCTTAAGTGCAGTGGGATCGCAGGTGAGAGAGTAACTTTGCTTAGGGAAGCAGGGAAGCTGCAGAAACCTTTAATAAGACAGCAGAATTTGAGCTAGATCTGAAATAATGAATTGAGATTTTCCACATAGAGAAAGTTGTAAGATATAGAAGCATGAAAGAGCATTTGGTTTCTGTGAATGACACAAAGTTCAGAGAATGAGGCTGGAAATAGAGCACAAAGAGAACAGACGATGAGGCTAGAGAAATACCGTCTTTACCAGTTATTTGTCATTGCATAACAAACCACCCCAAAACTTAGTGGCTTAATGCAACATTCATTTTATTTGCTCATGGTTCTATGGGTTGTGCTCAGCTGGGCGGTTCTTCTGCTGGACTCGGTTGGCATGTACATGTGGGTATAATCATCTGTATATTAGATGAAAGACAGCTTCCCTCTGCTTTACATGTTCCCATGGTCTAATGGGGCTTCCTCGGTGGCAATGTCGCACTAAGACGATGAAAGCAGAACTTGTAAGGAATTTTAAGTCAAAAGCAGATAAAAGTAGAATTTCTTGAGGCCTAGGCTTGGAATTCACACATTGTCACATGCTACATTCTATGAGTCAGAATAAATCACAGCCAGCCCAGATTCCAACGTTGGGAAAACATATTCCACCTCTTGATGGGAAGAGCAGCAAAGTCAGGTTGCAAAGGGGTGTGGGAACAGTGGGGGGGGGGGTCAGGGATTTGGGGACAGGGATGGGGGAATTGTTGTGGCTCTATTTGGAAATAATCTACCACAGAGTGGAGCCAGATTACAAAGATTTGCATACAAGGTAAATAGTTTGGAATTTATCCTAAGGGCAACAGGAAGCTATCAGAAGTTAGTTTTTTGTTGTTGCTGTTGTTTGGTTTTTAAGCACTAAGGTAATATACATTCTCTACTCAGAACCCCTTATCTAGGAACCATTTCTCTCCTACAATCCCCACGGGTGTATTGCAGAAGCCATCAAGTTAGCACAGTGGCCCATCCCTTGGTCAGTTGTTTGGATCAAGAGAGGGCCAATCGGAACTCTTCAGCTGGATTTCTTTTCCGCTGCTTAGGAGAGGTGGTCTCTTGCCAGTACCTGAAGCCATCATATGTAAACCGTGGGTAGTGCCAGGTGGCTGTGTTTTGAGCTATATGAAGAGAACCACTCCGCACAGAGACGCAGTGATGAGGGACCAAGTCCTGATGGTGTCGGAGCCCATTAATTTTGATACCCCTTTTGCCTGAGCTCATTCAAGTTTGATCTGTTCCTTGTAACCGGATCAGTCCCGACTAATACAAAGAGTGGTTAATATTTGTAAGTAGGGAGTCCAAGTGGCTACAAAATATCTGAAACCAGCTGACTTAGGATGTCATGGTTAACCTACTTCTAGTAGTATATAAGAAAGCCAGTGCTTTTTACATTTTTTATATAACTATCCCGGTCTTCTTGGTGAATTTTCAGCTTGGAGTTTCATAGACCAATAATCAGATGATCAGAAAACAGTTATATTTTGCCTTTTTCCTTTCCTGTATACATACGTATGTATGTGATTTCTTTTTCTTGCTTTACCTGGTTGGCTAGAACCTCCAGGACAGTGCTACATAACAGCAGTGGTACTCTGCACAGTCACCCTGATCCTGACACTGTAAAAAAGACTCTAATGCTGTCATCTTGGGTATAATTTCTGTAGTTCTCATCTGTAAAATACTCTTCATCGCAGTAAGAGGACTATTCTTTCCAATTTAAATTGAACTTGAAGTTTTAAAAATTTGAAGTGGAGATCACATTCTTTAAAATACTTTTTTAGTCTTTATCAAATTCATATTATTTCTCCTTAATATGTGAGTAAGTCGATTACATTAAAATATTCATTGAGATGAAGTCATCCTTGCACTCCACAGTAGTCCCTCCTTGTCTTGACTTGCTGTGACTTTCCACAACCTGAGTGCGACTGCGTGAGAGGCGGTCCTTGTTGTGCGTGGCACCAGGTTAACGGCCACGCGCGTCGGAGCCATGTCCCCGTTATACACAGGGTTCTCACATGCACACATTTTATTTAATATGCTACTGTGCAAAACAAAAAGCACTTCTCTTTGACTTAGGGAAGTTTATATTTATATTCATATACTTTGTTTTTTGGTATAATATCTGTCAGGAAAAAATGGAGAATGTTTCCTTTGCTATGCTTCAAAACGTTTAAATGCAAAGGACAAGCTAGGTCGACTCCACAAAACCATGTCTTTAGGAGTCATCTGCGTCTTTGACGGTCATTTCACCCTTGTTTCACTCTTGTTTGGGGCTATTCAGAATTTTTTACCTCTTCTTGAATCAACTTTGGTAATTTATATTTTCCTAGAAAATTGTTCTAGATTTTCAAATCAACGTGTGTAGAGTATATGACATTCTTCCATGTTCCCGACTCATTTTAGGTGTAGTCTTTCTCATCCTAATATTGTTTACGAGTATTTCCTTTTCTCTTCTTTCTCTCTCTCGGGACTCCTACAAGTTTGTCAGTTCTGTAGGTCTTTTCAAAAATGACAAGTTTTTATTTTTATCTATTTTAATTCATATATTTTCATTTATTAATTCATTTCATTTTTTGATTCACTCTACTATTGTTTAATTTGGCTTGCTTTTTCTAGCTTTTTGAGTTGATTAATGTGTACTTATTTTCAGTAAAGTTTTCTAACACATTCAACACATTCAACACATTCAACACATTCAACACATTCAAGGGATGTTATTGGAATGTTAATGCAGCATCTCCTACATTGTGTTATGTGATGTTTTCAGTTTGGTTTATTTTAAATCTGTAATTCAGTTGTTGTTTTCTCTTTGGCCCAATAGCCATTAGAAGAATAAATTTTACCGGTACAGTTTCTACTTTTAAAGCATTTTTTATTGAGGCTTCCTTTTGTCCTAGAATGTGTGTTTAGCATGAATTGACACTGAGTAACGTCTGGCTTTCTCTTTATAGCTCCCTCTTGAAAACAAAGCTTCCTTCTCCGCCTACCATACCCAAATAAGGAGCTCTCTCAAATTGTCAGTGTAGCCATTAAGTTTCTATTAAATGTTGAACCGATAGTGACATCTAAACCCTGTGGATCATTAAGCCAAAGACATTTCCAGACCTGTTCTGGTAAATTCAAGTGAATTCAAGGGTTGTTAACATGTTGCAGCACCATGTTTAGGGCCAGCAGCACCAGATATTATATGCCAAAAGCAAGGAAATTAATGTTGCAATGATTCAGAGTTTGAGGAATTCTTCAGAAGGGATGGTTGAATTTTACTGAAGGGGAGGAAAGGAAAGGATTTGCTAGAAAAGAGAAGAAAGTACTTTCCAGAGAGGAATAGTGAAAGTTATAAAGGCCAATAATAATGATAATGATAATGATAATAAATGTGTATGTATATCTGTTTATGTGTGTGTTCATTAACATTTACAAACCTTTCACATCCATACTTACTTAAGCATTATAGTAATCCTTTGAGAGGTGCTGATTACTATGTCCCATTTTGTAGCTTGGAACACTGAGGTTTAAAGATACTAGATCTTCCAGCTTGCAGTTCACCATTTTTTCCACTATACCTTGCTAAGGAGTCCACCCCCTAGAGGCCACAACATGCTTTGCCTACAGTACAGCCCCTGGTGAGGATTAGGAGAAGCAAGGAGGGGGTCTGGCTGTGTGGGTGTCCTCAGATGTGTAACCTCGGTGTTTGTCTCATTTGAGATCCCTGCAGTGAAGTTGAACGAACTGCTGGAGAACTTTTATGTCACCGTGAAGAAGAGTGATGGCTCAGACTTCCTGGCCACCTCGCTCCATGCCATTCGCCGAGGCCTGGACCGCATCCTGAAGAATGCAGGTGTGGGCTTCTCCATCACCAGCAGCACCTTCAGTTCTTCCACCAAGAAACTCAAGGAGAAGCTGTGGGTACTGAGTAAGGCAGGGATGTCCGGCGCCCGTTCTCGCAACATCATCTACTTCTCCCTTTCCGACGAGGAGGAGATGTGGCAGGCAGGGTGTCTGGGGGACGACAGCCCTATCACTCTCCTGTCCACTGTGGTCAAGTACAACAGCCAATACCTGAATATGCGGACACTGCAGGAGCATGCAGACCTGATGTATGGTGACATCGAGCTGCTTAAAGACCCACAAAACCAGCCCTACTTCGCGCGGACAGACAGTGTCAAGCGAGAGAGTCGGAGTGGTTCCACTAGAATATGCCATGGGGAGATCTACCATGAGCATTCCAGGGGACACAAACAGTGCCCCTACTGCCTCCTCTACAAGTACATGTACATCCACCGGCCCTCCACCCAGATGGAGGCCAAGTCCCCTTTCTACCTTACCGCTCGGAAGGAGGCCATAGACATGGGCAGTGTGTGGTATGAGGAGCAGAGGATGGGACTTCGGTCTCTTCGGGGAATTGTTCCAAACTTAGCCAAGAAGGTCAAGCTGGAAAACTGTGAGAACTTCACCTTTGTCTCATTCACTCAGGTCTCCAGGAGGCTCAGCTCCCACAGCTGCTGCCAGTGAGCCTTCCCTGGGTCGGGGCCACTGCTTTGACACAGCCAGCGGTGACCGTGACTTCATGGCCAGGCTGGTCTCTGTCAGTGTGACCTGCCATTTCTTTGACTTTGGGTTTTTTTAAGCTGAAAGTAGATGAGTCTGAATAATTAGGATGTTTTATCCAAATGTGTGTCACCTTTGTTAAATTATAGAATCTAATACAGTGTATAATTGCTACATACACAGAAGCAAGGAAGTTTATTTTATCTAGTGCCTTTTTAGCACAGATTTTCTCAAAAAAAAAAAAGGAAACTTTAGTGATTTTTTAAAAAATCCCAGTAGCCTAGTAGCTTTAGAATGTTTAGAAGACTATATACACCTTATTAAATTACACTCACAATAAGAACCAGAGGCAGACACATTAACTATTTCCAGAAGGAAAATTGCACTCGACACCCTTCTTTATCTTGTGTTGATGACGAGTAACTCAGTTCTGCAGAGCAAGCAGCCTTGCTTGGTGGAAGGTGCTGGAGACTCACTCGGTCATGCTCTCATCACTGGGGGAAACATCTCTATGTCGTTAGAGGCGATTTCATGGGGAAAAAAATGAATGCGCCAAAAGCTGTGTGTGAGAGCAAGGCTTCCAGAAAACCGGGAGGTCTGTGCGGTGAGGGACTTCCCAGCAGCAAGAGACAGTGGCTTGGAACAGCGGTCTGTGCTCAGACGTGACCACCTCCTGAAGCAGAAGTGCCTACGTTGTATTTCTCAGCACCATGGGAAAGCTCTTTTCATTTGAACATTTTTCAGAGTCTTCTAAAAATCTGTTCTTCGTGTCACACAGTGTGTTCTGTCAGCCTGTAGCACTGATCTGTGACAACAACTAAAGGTAATTTTCAGGCGGAACCAGGAAAACCCAACAGAACAAGCTGCAAAGGAAACAAATCAGAAAGTGTATTTGTTATAGCGCATGGAACATTTTTGTCAAAAGTATGACTCTTTCAGCCGCAGTAGATTTCATCGTTTTAGGTTGGCACCAGTGTTGGGGACACGATGCTGTAGGCAGCCGACCAGGTAAGCAAACGCACCGTTAAGGACATAGCTGTAAGAATCCAAGCGTGATGATAGGGTATTAATGCAGTTTGAAATGATTTCACTCAGGTAAAATCCAACCTGACCACTTGTGACTGAGACATCAGCAGAATTTTCCAAAAACTACCCTGAATGAGAAGTGAGAAAGGCCCCCAGAGGGCGCGAATAATAATTTCTAGGGATCCTCCTTTTGTCTTTGAAGAAAGACTGCTACAACTTGATACCATTATGTCCCTCGTGTATGCTTTCTAATTCAAAGTTAAAATTCCAATATAAGTTGGAATTGTCGGAGTCCTCAAATCAGTCTTATTTCTTTTTCAAAATATTGTTTTGGTATTTGATTGATTCTTTTCACAAATCGTTCCCTGGTCACTGAACACTTCCTTCATCAGAGGAGACTCAACCAATGCTGCCTTAAGGGTTAATGTTGTTCCCTTTGTAGTTCCCACACGTTTATAATGTTGTTTACTAGTTGATCTTTCCTGAATATAGATTAACTTTGGTATGTCTCCATCTGTGTGTAAATAACAGGTAATATTTAAAACTCAGTGTTATGACCTCATAGTGCATACAATGCGTTCTATTATGGTTTCCTGTGGTGATTTTAGGGTTTCGATTAAAAGGAGACCCAAAACATTAGGTACAGTTTCTTTTAGTTTGCTAAACATCCAAAGGACATGTTGTTTGTGGAAAACGGATGGTCGTTTTTTTTCTTGTGAGTTCTACACTTAAACAGAAACAGGACCTATGTGATCTGTTGGGCAGAGACTGCGGCCTGATGACATAAAATCTCCATTTTTATTTAAAAAGACTCAAGAACAAATCGCCACCAGGAACCACCGGGATCTTTTCAGATATCCAGAGGTGGTGATCTTTGTGCTGACAGTGGCTTTTCATCAGCTGAATGACCAGCCATCTCTCATACTTGGTACTCACTGCCTTCTGATGCAGTGTCAGTCCCCAGACCTCTGCAGCAAGTGATCATAATAAAAAATCAGGAGGTGGAATCTTCAGGGATGTCCAGTGAAGTGAAAGAATTGCCTCTCAGCATTCTAAATGCCGTTTGTTACATGCCTCCTTGGGGAATAGGAGTGAGAAAGAAAACGCATTTATCAAATGCTGCTCTGGGGGCTTTGTGATGTGTTTGTGTGGAGCTGTGTGTGCGCGCACACACACACTTTCGATTCCTATGTGGTGACACGTCGGAAACCTGCTGAAACGGCAAAGCCCGCATCTATCCCCGTGGCTGTGCCCGTCCTAAGGCTTCGAAGGGGCAGGGCAGGTGGTTCCAAGGCAGTCATTCTGCCTATGCAGACTGCTCCAAACCACACCCCCTGGGGGCTCCACGATGCTCTACTCTTCGCCTGAGCCAGGGAAAAGAAGAATCCCAAGGAAAAAAAGTAGGGGAAGTTGAGCATTTTTTCCACTTACCTTTAGTTGTTTTTTGTTTTTGTTTGTTGGTTTTTACTCAAAGTGGGTATGAATATCAGGAATTCGCCAGTTCCCTGAGGCACAGCTGCCCCCGGCTCTGCGTCAGGAGGGCTGGTGCTGTGGGCGGTACGGGGGGGGCCTGTGGAGTCACTGGGTGCCCTCCGCACCTTCTGCGCCTGCGCTGAAGTGAGCCCTGCGTCTTCGGTACCTCCTCCCTGAATCCATCAGTCTCCCTAGGGACGTTCTCTCCCCTGCCAGAGAGAATAGGGTGTCAGCTTGGAAGGTGTGATTCAATTAAACATAAGGGGTCTGGTGCAGCCCTGGGCACATAGTAAGTATGCAATAAACAGTAGCTGTTTTAGTTACAACTCTCGGCAATAGTAATAACTAATATTGTTCCACTGATCTGCATTGTACCACTTAGTTTTTCCATATGGAGATTCTCTCCTTAAAATGTTGAACGTGAAGAGGCAGCCAAACCTTATAATCTGGTTATATTTATGCCCATCAGTTCTACCTCCAATACAGCCAGGACCTAATACCTCAGATATAAGCAAAAATAAGTGAAGAATGGAGAAATGTCAAGAAACTTTATAAGAAAGCTCTTCCATTGTTTAGTGTGTTTGCAAAGGGGAATATTATGGAAGAACCTAACCAAAGTTGTGAAAGAAATGGTGGCAATTTCCATGGGTTATATACATATGCTGTGTTAATTTGTCCTAACTGATAAATGGTGTTTGAAGAAATGCAGGATTCTGTTACCTTGATTTTTATTTTAATTCAGCCTTATTAAAAGCATTAAGCCCTATACCATTCTCTCAACATGTTCATAGACAGTCATGGGGAGAATCTGGACAAAATAATGTTCACGGAGAAGCAAACGCCTCTTGTTGTAATAGAGGGGTTGCTAGCCTGGGACTCCTTCATTGCCCACTTGGCAAATTCTGTTCCCACTTCACAGCTGAGGATACAGTGGGACCAGGCGAGGCAAGGGGTCGTCTCCAAAGTGAACGGTGTTGCGCTTGTGCAGTTCTTCACAACGAGCGTACAGGTGGGGCAGGGTAAAACTAGGAAGCCAAATTCCCAGTCCCTCAAGGTCACAGAGTGAACCTGAATCTTCTAAGTTAGTGTGTCTCACTGGACTGGAACACTTTCTCCAGGAATAACAGTTTTCTGGAATTTTCAAGTTTCACAACTTCTAAAATTATTTTGCTATCTTTAGGCAGCAGAATGTTGGTTCTTTTTCTGTTCAGGCGAACACTGACCACATGTTGCTGCTTAAATAAACTAAACAGATTTGCTGTGCTTGTCCAACAGGCACCACTTTGTTGCTTTTATTGGACTCTAGATTGCTAAGCAGTTTTGACCTAGTAACCAGTTCACTTTTAGGCATCAGTAAATGCAAAAACAAAGACCTCCAAGAAGAGTTACCTCATTGTCTCCACATGAGCTGCCATTTGATTCAAGTTAAGGCCCAAGTTATTTTTCTGTTACTTGTTTAGAAGCTGTTAACATACAGCCCTAAAGAGAAGAATACATTAAAAGTTTCAGATTCATACGTATCTTTAAATGTTTTTGCTTTGGGGTTAATTTTTCATGTCCAGTATCAAAAAGAGAAATGTTCAGCCATTTTAGGTAAAAATCTTTGTTGTGTTTTCCATGTAAATTAACCACCTTAGCCAAAACACGAGTGGAGGGGGAGCCTGGCGGTGACCGAAGGCCAGGCCCCCTTTCTGAGAGAGGAGGAGGTTGTGTGGGATGATAAACTAACTCATCTCCGGAAATTACATACTCCGTACCCACGTGTCCTGACGCCACAGGATTCCCCAGAACTCCTTTCAGGGAGGCTGCCCATCCTTCTGGCGAAGTTTGTCTATGATGATGATGATGACGACTTTGAGTACTTCCAGTTCTTACCATCCAAGAAATCCAGAGAAGTTCCCCATGTTTAGCTGTTAATCAGATCAGTTTTTATGCAAATTAAAGTTCTTTATTATTTACCAAATGCAGCTCATGTAGAAATTAATAATTTCAGGAAATATTTATTAAAGCCAAAAAAGGATCACGGTTCTATGTAGGTGTATGTTGCTTCCATTACTGTTAATAGCAACTAGATAAACCCCTTTCCCTGACTGAGGTGAGAATGGGCTCTTAACTATTTTATGATCAGTGTAACTGATCTGATTCCTCTGTATTTGACTGTAGTTATTGTTACTATTTGTTCAGATAGGTTTCTAGACGGTTCGGATTTGACTAACACTGTAGTAAGTTGCTTTCTTCCAGCTGCTTCATTCTCCCTGAATTCTCACATCAGCTATGCAAGGCAGGCCTCATTACTTACCGATAGGCCAAATTTCCCAGAGTCCCATAGTGCTAATAAGCTGCAGAACTTAGATTTGAACCCAGGTCTTCTGACCCAAATCCAGTGCTCCAACCATTAGACAAAAACTGCCTTCTTCAGGCCCACAAAAAGTCCATTTATCACAGAGATTAAAACAAATTAAACATAGCGGTATTTGAGAAGTTTTTCATTTCTGAAGCCATACTGTCTCACACCTAATATACACTGTCTTATTGATCAGTTGGTCACGTGGCCCAATTCAGTAGCTCCTGGAAAGCCCGGTGGTTTTCTATGAATGAGAATAACATTTTCTGCTTACTGAGAACCTTGTCTTTATCCAATAAATAACTTGTTTTGCCCATTGTCTACCTTAAAGGGCAGAATGGTCATGCCAATTAATCCTAATAAAAGTCAAGTAATTTTTAAACTGCACCTGTTTTGACATTGATATTACTGCTTAAAATGTAAAGGACTTTTAACCTGTGTCACAATTGTATATGCTCAGGTATTTTATTTTAATTTTTACTTTTAGTGTGAGAGGATTTTTATGATCTTTAGGCATAAGGCACCCTCAGAGTAAAATATAATTAGGTACTTTTTTATCCTTTATCGGGACATGTTTATTTTCTGTTTTGAGACTGAAAAAACAATAGGCTATAGGCAATTCAGATTTTGTAGTCACATTTCCTCATTTTACCAATAAGGAAGTTAAAGCCCAGAGGTATTAAAGGGCCCATCCAAGGTCAGCAGGACAATAAGTGGTAGAATCAGAAAAGTATCTCAGAACTCTCTCCTTTATACCATAGTTGGGAAGACTTGGATTTTTAAAAATTAATTAATGGAACTGCATCTGTCAGAATGACACCTGGCTGTCAGAGCCCCCAGTGAGCTCCCACCTTTGCAGAAAATCACTCATAAGGACCCAGTAGGGCCCCAGCCAGTCTCTTGGTTAGAGCATCATCCCCGTACCTTAAGCTTGCGGATTTGATCTCCAGTCAGGGCACATACAGGGAGCAACCGGTGAATGCACAACAAAAAAGAACAACAAATCCATGTTTCTCTTTCCCTTCTTCTCTGTCCCTTGCTCTTAAAGAAAAAAAAAAAGACTCAGAAAAAAGCCAAACCTCAATTCTCAAACCTGTAAGGAATTGAAAGTTTCTCTATCCTCTCTACCACACCTCCTCTTCATGCAGCCAGGACTCCAGCTCCTAGGGCTGAAACACGAGCAGAAGGTGGAGGCATCGTGCATTCCGAGATAAACACCCTTTAGGTGAGAGCAGAAACAGTCACCAGGTAGAAGATACGTAGATACTGTGGTCTTTCAGGTATGATGTTGATTAAGAGAGGCAGAAACCTTGCGAGGAAAAGGATGCCACTTTAATAGAAAAGTGCTAAACTAGAAACTGGCCTTGGAAATTTGCAGGTGACCTTACCACCAACCTCTGAGTTGGAGAAATGGGATTTCACTAATACTCAAGTGGACAGATAGCATAACCAAGGGCAAATGCTGGGTCTAAGGAGAAAGGACCACATTTAAAGATGAATAGAGAGGAAAAAGCAAAATGCATACTTTAAAAATATGACTTAAGGAAAATAAACAGCTTCCTGAACATTTGAAGGTGGCAGTGGTAGTTCTGGGATTCTTTTGTCATAATTGAAAGAACAGAAGAATTGCTTCTGTGCAGCAACAGTCAAAACAGGAGTGGGTTCAGGGAAAAAGGCAACGGAATACAATTTAAAAGACAGATTGTAAAGAAGGACTTCAAGGAAGGTAAAAACAACATCAGATTAAAATCCACGTTGGAAGCAGAAAATAATACTTGGTGCTTTAAAAAAGCCTCAAATCAATACTGTGTGAAGGACAAATGAGATTTTCTTCCTAATGTTCTTTTAAAAGAAACAAGAGATGAGAATTCTGGGGAGAGAGGATGGATTGTGAACATGGAACATGAGCTGCCATTACTGATACTTGGTTTTCCTGATGGACAGACTATATTGAGAAGAAATGTCAACCAAAAAATAAAAGCTTGTCTGAACAGAATGAAGATCTGTGTATGCAGATTGAGAGCGCTCAGTACAATCCGGCTCCTCTTCCCCAGAATGAGACTCGTACCTAAGCACCTAAGGGCAATAATTTTAAACTACCCAGGGCAGAGGATGAAAACGTGCCACCATCCAGGTAGAAAGTAACAACTTGCCTACCAGAAAACAAAAGCACATTCTGGCTTCAGACTTCTGCTCTAGCTCCAAATGCCAGGAAACGAGAGGGAATTATGAAGGGAAACGTTGTGACTTTGGAACTTGACACTCATTTTAAATGTTAAGACACGGAAGATGTTTTTAGTTATGACAATCGTTCAGGGCATAAACCATCTAGATACTGTTCTTATAAAGGTAAATTGCGCTGCAACCTACAAAGTTGAGTTTACGAAAACAGTTTTTGCATAATAATTTCATGGCACTCTGGGGCATTAAGTATCAGCATCATTACCCACAGAAAGGATATGTATGCTTTAAAATAGATAATATGGCCGGGAAGCCACATGTCTCAAAGCGCCCAAACCCTCACGTGAATGGGCTGAACTAACACAAGGAAAGGGACCTAGAACACCCTATCACAGCGTCCTGTTTCCTCGTTGTTACTGAAGTCGCCTATGTTCACTGTTGTATAAATGGAAAATTCAGATACTGTCTTTTACAAATAAAAGTTAAATCGCTCTCAGTTTTTCCCACTGTCACTCAATACACTGCCCCGGGACAGTCCCTTGCTTCTGACTGAGGAAAGGCCAAAAGGCCCCCAAGTTCATCTGGGAGCCTGGGCTGGAGTTGGTAGAGGCCAGCCGTGCGCTACTCCATTCTCCTGAAACTCGGAGCTGACAAGTGCAAAATTAGAAAATTGCAGACCATATAGATCCGTGGCTTAGAAACTCTGAGATCAGGCAGCCCAGACTTGTCTCAAATACAAATCCAAGAAAAGTTTAGTTTCAACAGCAGAAAGCTGGCCTGGGGCAGTGAGGTGCTTTCCGTAGCTGTACTCGAAGGGTCTTTTTGTTTTGTTTTTAATTTAATTCTTTTCCATTACAATGGACATTCAGTACTATTTTATATTAGTTTCAGGTATGCAGCCTAGTGGTTAGACATGTATGTAATTTACAAAGTGATCCCCTCAGTAAGTCTGCTGCACTTGAAGATTTGTGGAACCGTGTTTACAGTTAATAAGGGAAGAAAAGCAGTAAAAACAACAACGCACCAAGTTAATTACCTCCGGAGTCCACAGTGACAGTGCTGGAGCTGGAGCCTGGTGGTCCGGTGTTGCTTTCCAGGGCCTTGCACTAGAAGGCCTTGAAAACCTGGGGACGTCCACTCTCATTGGCCTTAATGTTCAGTTCCTTCCTGTTAGAATAAAGGTGTTACCTGTGCCCCGAGCTGGCTTGCCAGTTGAAACTCTAAATTAAATTTTCGACACCAGCGTGTTTGCTTTAAATTTAGCGGTACAATGCTAAATGGGTTGCTTTTCGTTTGCTGGGTTTGTCGTTCCGAAGCACAGCGCACCTCTCTCCCAGGTGGAGAGGATCTCTTCTGGGCAGGTTCCAGGTGCGACTGTCCCAGGGTCTCCCCTTGCTTGGCTGTGACTGACAAAAGTCCGCTCACGTTAACTACTTAGAAAAGAAACACAAATGCTTGTATTTAAAGTTTTAATATGTTCCATGTGGCTGTATGTTCCAAATGATAGCAACAAAACTGTCCTACTGTTTGCACTGTTCTGGGTATGTTTTTTGGTGGTGGTTTTTAATGTAGAAGAAGGTATCCCTAATTTCGTAACACTGGAAACGTCATTTTAAATGATAAAGGAAATGGTCAGTAACTTGAGTGATTCTGTTGTACCATTTTCAGCTTTTTTCTTCCCCCCCAGCGATGTCTGTGTGTGTGTGCGTACACACGCACGTGCGGCGTCTGTGTTCTGTCGGAGTCAGAGTTGGAAGGGCTTCTTCGTTCGTCTAGTCCAGCCTCCTAGTAGACACTCTATAGTAGAGTCTGTTAACAGTTTGCAAGGTTTTGGGGTTGTTGTTTTTTTTTCCAAGTAGTTATTGTTTGGTCTGGTTTGGTTTGGTTTATGTAAATGCAGCTCGACTGATTAACCCAGATTTTTTAAAATAAAAAATGTTAATGTATATTTTGTCTGTTTTATTAAAATAACAGTTATTTTAACTTAACCAGCAGTACGTATGGTTTCTGAAAGTTTATTTTAGTATCACATGCCTAGAAGTAATGTTTTCCTTTGTATTTTGCAAACCGTCAGCACATCTTGAACCGTTCCGCACCCCTAGGCTGCGCTCCCGAGCCAACGCCCTGGGTGAAATGGTTTCCTCGCTGTCCAGTTCTCTGGCTCGGATCCCTCCCCTGGGCAAGCGGAGCGCCCACCTGGAACCCTCTCCTTGATTGTCCATTGACCACCGTGCACATGCTTCTAATTAATGTTTTTCTGCTCTTGAAATGTATTACTTTCAGCTTCTGCAGAGTACATTTAATACTAAAAACTTTTAAAGTAGATGTTTACTGCTCTGTATTTACAACAGCTAACACCATTCCTAAGAAAGTTCTGAAAAATACTTTGAGTAGAATGGTGGCGACGGTGAAGATACTTCACTGACAATTACTGACCCTCAGACGGATTGATTTCTCTGTCCTCGCTGTGCTGCTTACAGCGGTAATTTCTACAATTGTAGACTCCTGAACCAGCTTAAAGATTCCATGAAAGCTATCAACCATTTTCTCAGGAAAATGCATATATGCATGAAATACCCTACATACATAAACCCAGGTTTCAAACTCTTGCACTATTTTTAAGAGTTGTCTTTTTTCAAGAGATATACTAAATAAAATATTTAGGGATTTGCTTTAGAATAATCCAAAGGGGAAGAGTAGGTGGAAATGTAATTGACATACAAATGGGTATTGAGTAGATCACCGTTAAAGCAAATCCATAGATACGTGAGAGTTTGTGATACTGCTCTCTGTCCTTTTGTATATATTTGAAGTTTTCTGTAAGGCAGAGTTTAAAAATAAACACCCCCTCTAAATGCTCCTCTACCAAAGATTCCACAGCCCTCCTCACCGGTCTCTGATCACAAGCTGAAAGGAGGGACCCGAGGAGAGATGACAGTGTTGACCCTGCCAAACACGGGTAAGACCCTCCAGATGAAACCCAAAGTAGATTTTCCGGTGAGAAGGCTAGGTTGCAGCAGTAATGTCAGTAACTAGTGAAATTTGAACTGTTACTGTTCACAAGACTTTATTTGTATGTACCAGATGTAGACACATTTTGTTCTCTCCCTTTAATTAAGAAATCTTAGGGGCTGGTTTTTTTAAATTTGATTTATTTATTTATAGAGAGAGGGGAAGGGAGGGAGAAGGAGGAAGAAAAACATCATTGTGAAAGAGAAACAGCAATTGGTTGCCTCTCGCACGTGCTCCAACTGGGGATCGAACCCGCAACCTAGGCATGTGCCCTGAGAATCGACCCAGCGACCTTTTGCTTTGCAGGATGCTGCCCAACCAACTGAGCCACAACTGTCATGGCTCTTAGGGGTTGATTTATGACAAACAGATTGATATGCCATCCTTCAGCTGAAAGTACTTCGAAGACTGCCAGTCTGAGTCAGGATGTCCAAGGGCCTGGGCTAGCACGTGGCCATGTAGGCCACGAGGTCACATATTCCTCCAGGAGCTGCTGCGGAGACTGTGCTCCCAAAACCTTGAAAGCAGGAGAGGACCTCCAGGTGAGCACCAGCAAGGGATACATGCAGCATGGATGCGAGCAGTAGCCGGGTGTGTGCCCCCTCTCACTGAGCTGTCAAGACATCATTTCCCAGTACTTGGGGGGCTGTCAGTACGTTCTGGCTGGTTTCAGTCTGTTCCATCTCCTTTGTCTTGCCCTCTCCCAGATGAACCCCTGGAGCCTCAGAAGGCACACCCTTCTTTCTTCCCAATACGTTTTCCTTTTCTTTCTTTCAGTTTCCCTGTTTTATTTCTTCCTTTGCTTGGGAGCATTTTCATGATCGTTTTTTACTGGTAACACACCAGGGACAGGCATGAAAGACATTAAACAAGATCTATTTCAGCAATAAACAAGACTCTTGTATTTCTCATGGGATCCCAAAGAAATAAGGATGAGAAATAAAAATTCCTGCTGGAGTATTTACAATGTACTCAGCTGTTGAAATGTTCAAAATGCAATCAAGGAAGTAATTTAGCACATTCCTAATACAC
Source organism: Carollia perspicillata (assembly GCA_004027735.1). Lineage (NCBI taxonomy): Eukaryota > Metazoa > Chordata > Mammalia > Chiroptera > Phyllostomidae > Carollia > Carollia perspicillata. Next base: position 17,055 of record PVKM010006348.1, read on the forward strand.
TTAACTATGGTAATAATGTTGAAGAATTAGGCCAAATTAAAAAAACCCAGTGAATCTTCGAGGACATTGTTAAAGAATCTAACCCCCACAATAGCACATGCATTTTGATAGTTAATAGTTCACACGGTGTCTGTGGTTTGTTGTCTGTCCCTAGGATAATGGCCCAGATTTGGAAGGATCTGATTTGACCTCCCCCTAGGCAGGGAGCAGTAGGATCCAGATGTTTCCTTTTGTCCTGTACCAGAATGTGTGCAGACGACGGCTACCCCACCGGCGCAGGTTTCTCTGCTCTTGTTCTCGATGGCACTCCCCAGCCAGGGCACTCTTTCCCAAGGGTCGGTCACTCACAGGCCGCCTCCACAATTTTATGATAGCTAAGTCCACTTTTATTCTCCAAATTGATTCCCTTTTTTAAATTTATTTTAAAGCAAAAAAAAAAAAAAAAGTATTTTTTTTTTAAAGCAGGGTTCCTCGAAACAAACCACTTGGGTTCAGATTCCACTTCTGCCTCTTAGCAGTTCTGTGACCATGAGTCACTTGACCTCTCTGTGCCTCCATTTCCCCATCTTTAAGTGGGGGTAACAATATCTACCTTGTAGGGTTGTGGTGAGGATCAAGTAAGGATGTTAACACATATAAAGCACTTAGAACAATGGCTGGTAAAAAATAACTCAAAAAATAGCTATGGTTATTTGTATTATGATATTGATGCTGTATTACTTGCAATAAATAAATACATGTAACTATTAAAATGGAAAAGGGTTGCCTCTGTGTACCCCAGGAGTGATCTCTAGCATCACCAGTGGCACAGTAGCCACGCTTTGGGAAACAGCTGTCACCCTCTCTCCTTTTCACAACGACCTTCACGCCGGCTTCCATGAGAAGGTGAGGTGTCCCTGTCTCCTGGTTTCCCCACCGCAGCTCTAGATGCTCTTTCCCTGGCTCCTCATCCCCTGACTCCCTCATTTAGGGATTCAGTTACGTATACCCTTTCTCAAGGCAATTTCATCCACTCCATGGCCTGAGCATAAGTAGATGTGCATTATCTCAGCCTTTCTCCACTGGGGTTCCTCATCTGAGCCGTGCAACGCATAAAATGCTCAAGTGCCTGTTTTCCTCAGCTCTCCTTAGGATGTAACTACCAGTACCCCTCCAGGTGCGGAGGAGAGGTGTTGATTATTCCAGACGGCGGAGGCCTCGCGGCATTCGGGCTCACGGCTCTAGTGGAAGCCCAGTCGAGGAGGGCTCCTCAACCCCATGTCCCCACCCCGTACTTCTTCCTAAGGAAATGGCATCTGTATCTACCTTGTTGCCCAAGCCAGAAATCTGAGCTATTCTAGGGCCCCCTTCCTCACTTTCCCTGGTCCCCTTTCATCCTCCATAATCAGTTTCCATTTTCTGATTTTTCTGCCTGCCTTAATGTCCTTGAACCTCTTCCCTTCCCATTCTCCTCACGGCCACCATCTCGGTCAACCCTCACCATTGTGCCCTACAGTCACTTCAAAGCCACCTGAGTGGTCCCTTTGCCCGCCCCAGTCCACCCTCCCCTGCTACCTGGGAAAGTCTCACGAAATACAGGTCTTACCTCTATTGTTTCCCCTTTAATGGCTCTCTAAAGCCTTTCTGATACAGCTCCAAACCCTCCGCCTGGATTGCTAGCCAGTGGTGTCACACCATTCCCTCCCTCTCTGCCATTGTGCCTGTCCTCCCCCTCTGCCCCTCCCCCTCTGCCCTCTCCCTCCCCCCTCCTCTGCCACCACCCCTTCCTTTGGTAAAAGTCTTGCTCATTCTTCAGTTCTCTTCTGGCATGTGTGCATGTGGGCTCCTCTTCTAAGGAGCAGCCAGTCCTCTTGGATTCTGCAGCCTCAGAAGTTAGCAACGCTGAACGGCCTACAAGCTGATCACGGTCACCCCGCAGGCCATCTCCATTCCCAAGGCGCCAAGCGCATTCAAAGGGAGCAGCTTTGCACCTGTGAGCATGGACTCACTGAGTGGCTAAACTGGGAGAATCAGGTCTCCGAAGAAGGCCTGCACCTCCCTGGATGGGGGGCTGTGCTCCTGCCTGTGGCTGCTCAGAGCCTGTGTGTTCGCTTTTGGATGCTTTCCTAAGAGAACTTGAATTAATAGCTCAGTAATGAAGGATGAAGCGCTGGCGCGCACGCTCCTGTTTTCTTAGCAGAACGAGGGCTGCCAGCTTCACTGTGTTTGCCACACAGCAGTGCAAGGCTTGGCGGCTCCTGGAGCCTCCTGGAGCCTCCTGATGGCAGTAACATCTGTGGTGCTGAGTTCCAAGAGACTGCACTGGCGAAGCAGCTGAAAGGGGCGAGGCTCAATTCCTTGTGATCAGAGGGTTGTAACATGGTACCCATGGCTGGGCTTCGGGGTGTCTAGGAACCCCCTAGTTTATATATTTTTTTGTGTATGTGTACATTTCACTTGGGGATGGGTCCACTGCTGAGGATCAACATGCCAGTTTTCCTTTTGATGTCAGACTTACTTCATTAACTCATTAAAATATCTGAACACTTGCTCTGATGTGCCAGGCACTGTCCTAAGCACTGGGGATATGTGTCAGTGAAAAAAAAACACAAAAACATGTCTACACTTATGGCACTTATATCCTAGTGGGAAAAGGCGGGCAATAGACAAAAATAACTTAGCAACAAAAGCAACTTAGCAGTTGCTAAGTGCCACAGAGAAAAATTAAGGTTACAGGGGAACGGAAATTTTGAATAAGGTGTTCAAAAAGGCATTATTGAAAAGATAATGGAGGATGTCGAGGAAGCAAGCTACACAGGTAATAGGAAGGAGTGCATGCTGGTCAGAGAACAGCACATGCAAAGGCCCTGAGGTCCCAGAGGGATCCAGAGAACTAGCTCCTCAAAGTTGCTTTGGCCTGACACTAAAGCAGACAGCAGGGGCTAAGAAACATCATCCCCTTCTGGAAGAGTGGAAGGGCTGAACATCTCAGGTCAAACCATTTTCTCTTTGATGGAGCAGCCTGCTTTGGCCGGTCAGGCTGGTTTGCCTGACCAAAGTCACACACAACGAGGATATCGCTCTGGACCGGAGACTGATAGTAATGATCACTCCAACCTGCTAATGAGCACAACAGGAGGGAAACATTCCAATTATCATTTTGGTCACTGACCACTTTTGCTAGGTCACAGCCTCTCGATAGAAGATCTTAATAACTCAAGGCGGGGGGGAGAGAAAGTGTATTAAATCAAGAGGGGAAAACTTCACTTTGCCTGTTTTTAGCAAATTATTTTTGTTCTAACAAATAGACTCGTTTGAAAATATTTTCTATATTTGCGAACCATCGTAAAGAGTTTGTCCCTGGAAACTCATTAGAGAAGAAAATTGGCATGACCTTATTTATATTAAAAAATGTATTTGTGGTAAAATATATGACATAAAATTTACCATTTTAACCATTTTTAAATGGTATGGTTCAGTGGCATGAAGTCTGTTCATATCGTTGTGACCATCAGGCCTATTTCTAGAACTTTCCATCACCCCATACTGTAACTCTGTGCCCATGAACTGTAACTACAACAATTGCTCGTGCCTCCACCCCCAGGCCCCTAGTAGCCACTGCTCTTCCCACTCTGACCCTGACTACTCTGGGTACCTCACGTAAGTAGAACGCTACAATGCTTGTCCTTTTGTGTCTGGCTTATGTCACTTAGCATAACGTCTACAAGGTTCATCTGTGCTATAGCATGTGTCAGAATTTCATTTCTTTTTAAGGCTGAAAAATATTCCATTGTGTGCACATAACACATTTTGTTTATGCACTCGCCCACTGATGATCACTTGGGTTGTTTCCACCTTTTGGTTATTGTGAAGGATGCTGCTCTAAATGGGGGCGTACAAATATCTGCTCAAGTCCCTGCTTTCCGTTCTTTTGGGTATATGCCCAGAAGTGGAATTACTGGTCCAAACGATAATTGTTTTTAACTTTTTGAGGAACTGCCATGCTGGTTTACACAGTAGCTGTGCCATTTTACAATCCCACCAATGGTGCACAAGGGTTCCGATTTTTCCACGTCCTCGCCAACCCTCGTTTTCCATTTTTCCGATAAAAGCCATCGGGTGCAAAGTGGTCTCCTTGTGGTGTTGATTTGCATTTCCCTCGGGATCAGTGATGCTGAACATCATTTCCTTGCGCCTCATGTTTTTAAAGTATCACTCTGGCTACAGTATTGAGCATTTGAAACTGCGAAGGGCAGAGGATGAAATATGGAAAAAGGAAGACGGGTCGGGCTATTGCAGTCATCTAGGTAACGATGGTGGTGGCATGAAACAAAACGGTGGCGGTGGTAATTGGTCAGAATTCGTGGCATTCTGGATACAGGGAGGCCGGAGCTGCTAGACTGAAAGGGGAATATGAGAAAGAAGCCTGCAATGACTGCTGTGTTTACAGCTAAGCAAACAGCCTTTTACTGGGATGGGGCGTGCTGGGGGAAGGGCGTGCTTGGGGGAGGGTGTGCTGGGAAGGTGAGACATCCAGGGTCCGATTTTGGACACGTTACTGTATTTTGCTGTGTATAACGTGGACCCATGTTTTTGGCCTAAACTTTCAGGAAAAAAACCCTTCCATTTTAATTCAATTATTTATATTTGGATACTTGTTTTTTGTATTATAAAGGAATTTTAGCATTTATGTTTGAACATATGGTACGAGAAATTTTATGTACCGGTAACAAATTAGTGCTACCCAAGTATAATGCACATCCTTATTTTTCCCTCAAAAACTTGGGCAAAAAAAAAGTGTGCATGATACACAGCAAAATACGGTATATTTGGATGCCTGTTAGATTTCAAGGTGGTGGTGTCATGTTGACAATGGATATGGAAGCTTGGAGATTGAGGGTATTCCCATTACTTTTCGCTGCATAATAAACTACCCCAAAACTTAGAGGCTTGAAACAGCAATGATGTATTATTTCTTACAACTCGGTGGGAATTCTGCTCAGCTGGGCAGGTCGGTCAGCTCTATGTGGCTTCCCACTGGGGTCTCACCTGGCCTCACTCAGCTGACGGCTGGGCTGAGAAGGAAGATCCAAGGTAGCTTCACTCACATGTCTGACACCGGTGTCCCACATATGGCCACCCCCTGTGGTTAGCTTGAGCTTCCTCCCAGCAGGGGGTCGTGGGGAGTCAGGTCACGGGGGTCGGCTCCCAGTCAGGCACACGATCACAAGGGGCGAGAACCCACAGTCCAGTGCGCCGTGCTGCCCAGCGAGTTCTGGATACGTGGTCTGAGCATGTCTGAGACAGGCTAGGCTAGGGCATGATATCTGGTAGCCTAGCTGCATTAAATGCGTTTTCCCTGAAGAGCTTTCAATTTAACAATGGATTTATTGGGACGTAACCCCACTGTAGGTGAAGGAGCATCTGTATATACATACACTTCCTTTTATACAACTGGAGAGAAGACTGTCAAGTGTTCTCAGATGTGTGAGAACACACCTTTTCCAGAAATCCGGCAGTCCTCTCCTGGAGTTTCATTTGGGCTGAATTTGGGTACAAAGTGCAATGCTGAACGAGTTCCTGTGCTCTGTGAAATACCACGGGCTGACTGGGTGTGGCAAAAGGGGATGAATCCCCTGATGGGTCTGGAGCACGTAAGGCGCTCCTGCTGCCGGGCAGTCCCGCCCCTGAGCACATTGGCGGTCCTGGGGAAGGCGGGAAGGGGGACAGGAGGAATGAAGGCCGAGGAGGTTACCAAGAATATCCACTTCTGACTGAGCTGTTGTGAAGATCAAACGGAAACTGCGAGGCTGCACTGCCTTTCCCTTTTTAAAAGGTTCTTGAAGGTAGAGATAGAGAAGAAAGCTGGGGAGAGAAGAATGGTTGATCAGGGAGGGATGTGAAGAGAAATTTGGAGGAACAGTGCCAGAGTTACGTGAAAGAAACAGCAGAGGGGGGTGGGGCTGGAGTTGACGTATGCGTGTAAACAGAACATACCTGCCTGAATTCTCAACAGGAATTAAGAGTAATCTTATTCTGCCCTGGCTGGTGTAGCTCAGAGGATTGAGTGTGGGCCTGCGAACCAAAGGGTCACGAGTTCGATTCTTGTTCAGGGCACATGCCTGGGTTGTGGGCCAGGTCCCCAGTCGGGGACATGAGAGAGGCAACCACACACTGATGTTTCTCTCCATCTCCTTCCCTTCCCCTCTCTGTAAAAATAAATAAAACTTTTTAAAAAGGAGAAAAAACATCCCCCACCCCCCAAAAAGTCTTATTCTGGTGCCTTATAAGCTCCCCTTCCCTAAGAGCTGATGAGGACCTAACTGGTTCATCTCTACACCTGCCTACACTCAAAATGTTCAGTAGCTCCCAGCAGAGTGCCTGGCTAAAGACACCTGCCTCACCCTGGAATTCAGGACTCTTTGGAACATGAGTCCAGCTTACCTTTGGCTTCATTTCTGATGACAGTCCCCTGTGAATCTATCCAAATCTATCCCTGCACATCCAGCCGAATGGGACTTTAGGTCACTGCGCACCGGTCCCTACACCTGCTCTCCTCCCTGCCTGTTGTGGTGCAGGCTTTTCCTTTGCTTTGAATGTTGCTCTTCCCTGGCCGACATCTTCTCATCCTGAAAGCCAAGTTCAAGTGCTTGTTCTCCTTCACTGGTCCTCAAGGCTCCAGTACTCGTCCTGTCCTCACTAAGTTGTGCCCAGCATTAGTTGTGTCCTTGTCTATACTGTCAGACTCTTGGGGACAGTGAAGGTCTCCTCCTCCATTCATTCTTTTATTTGCTCATTTAAAAAATTCCCAGCATCCACTGTACACTAGTGCACACAGAAGTGGGTAAGAAAAGCAGTCAGTAAATACTGGCTGAGCTTAATGCTGTTGAAATGGGACTTACTCGGCTAGCTGATGGGAAACGGGCGACCTGCACCAATGAACTGATGCTCTCTGTTGTTCTTCTGTTCTGTGTAACCGTATTTCCAAAACCCTATCTCAGTGGGCCTTAAACTCATATGGAGTCCAATTGCCAAAGCAAAGCAAAGAATTGAGATAACTTAATGAGACAGCTTACAGATCGTTCAGGAAAAAAACATCTGCTTCTGAAATTGTGTCATTTCAGTTTTTATTCCAGAATCATACAAAGCACTATCAACTGTATTATTTAGCAGTGGCTTTCAATACTTTATTACCATGAGACACAGGAAAAAAACCCTTTATATCACCATCCAGGTTATATATACTCCTTCCTTCCTTCCTTCAACAAGCAGGTGCTGACCATCTACTAAAACAGGAATAACCAAAGAGGGAGGAAGAGAAGGGAGGGAGAGAAGGGGGGAAACAAAAATCCCTGCCTTCAGAGATCACACTGGTGGAAGACACAATAAACAAATAAGTAAGACACATCCACGAACACACAGAAACAGATTCATGGAACGAAACCTCCCACTACCACGTGCTGTGTCTCTCCAACGAAGAAGGAGTGTTCTCTGCTTGCATTACAGGTGGGATGGAGGGACAGGTAAAGAGAGGCCAAGCAAGCGAGGGAGGCAAATGCACCCACAGTCCGAGGGAAGCAATAATGAAACTTCACCTCAGGGCTTCTGACTGAGCCCACTGCTGCCCTATCCGGCATCCTCTGTGGTCCACTCCGTGTCTTAGCTCCTCCTCCTCTTTGATCATGAAAGCCTGAGCTCTGCCCGGAGCAGCTCTTCCCCGCCTTGCCAGGTGAAGAAGCCCCGCTACTTCTAGGCCTGTCTGGACTGCCGCGTGCTCCAGGATGCCTCTCCCACGCCCCTCACTGCCTTCTGGCTTCCTTGGCCCTCACTGCTGCGCCACAGGAGGCGCCTCTCCACTGTGACCTCCTTAGGGAGCAGGTGTCCCTCACCATTTCCCCCCAGAGCAGAGTGTTTGACAAGAGCAGCCGTTCATTGATACTCATGGAGCTGAAGTGACTTTGAAAGTCATTTGGGTGGGAGGGAGCCAGGACTACTGCAGATTTAGGCAACATCTATTGAAAAGGCTAAGACACTAGAAAAGATATCACTGGAAAAAAGATCTCTTTAACCTAAGTTATAAAAGTCACACACACGTTAGTTAGAGGCTTTGATAGTATAAAAACCACAAGCAAAACTTTCTATCTGCCTAGCATCAAGTAGGTAGATTTAGAACCACGGATTTAGGTCATGTATTACAAAGAACAGAAACTTAGTCAAATTAATTCAAGAAAATGAGGCCCACCGTAAGGAAGCTGGAGAGACCTGAGGCTGGACGGGAGCCAGAGCCCCTGGGGAGCTTCTCCGCGGCAGGAGTAAGGGCACCTTTGCTGTAACGGTGACCATGACAATGGGGACGGCTGCCAACTCCCCAGATGAAGAAAATCAGTTCAGATCAAGAGGAAATCTAAGTGGCACAGCCAAGTCTAGAACTGCCTGCCCCTGCCGTAGTTTGGGTGAGATGGGGCTGTGTGGTGGGTGCAAACGTCTAGGGAAGGAGGAGGAGCAGCTTACTGAAAAGGGAGGTGAACTTGGAGTAAATATTGACCCTGACTGGAATTTTAAGTTTAAGTTTGATCCTCCCCTACAGAGGATGGGGACTCAAGGCCAGGGTGAGGTCAGTTATCAGTTATCAGCTGTTATATAAAATTCTGTATCTGTGATATAGTATAAAATATAATTTGAATCCTATTAAAAGTAAAATAAAGGAGATTTTAGCTAAATGACCTCTAAGTTTCAGGGACCTGCACACTATGAATTTATAAACATACAGGACCCAGCAGAAGGAACACCAGAGTGTGGTTGGCAGGGTAATAATATGGGTGTAATAATTTATAGTTTTAATTTGAACATTTCACCTAAAATGCCATACGGTGTGCTTGAGTGTGATATTGTTGTTACAGAATGACATGCTTATGATTTTATAATAAAAGAGTCTGTAGTAAAAAATGGGGGCGTTATTTGCGCCAGACCCTGTATATCATGAAAATTGAATTCTCCAACCCATGGTTTTCAGACCTTATTTTGAATCAAGAGATTCTGGTTCTGCAGGACTAGGGAAGGCAGTGGGGATATTTAAATCAGCACTCCAGATTCTGCTTAAGATGTATCATGTTGAGAAACTGCCTAACCTAACTCCTTCCCCTTACAGTAATTAAAAAGGGGCTCAGCTGCCATGTTTTTTAATTAGAATAAAAATGGACAGGAAAACCACGCAGGCACAGCATTCATGTACTAACACAAAATAAGAGCATGCATAAAATTTAAAACCACCACATTTCATATCATTGTTTTTAATAGCATTTAGTCACCTAATTTATAGTGGCATATTGGTTTTTAAATGATGTGTCCGACTGCCTAGTACCTTAGTCTTGGGTTTTCCTTTAAAGTCGAGAACAAGGGAACTAGTTATGAGCTGATATTATTTCAGGATGCTATGTTGACTATAAACTCAGAAGGTACACTGATATCAATTCTATAAACGGCGAATAGGAATGTAACTTATTTAAGCCTTTTGGTTCACATTTTTAAAAGCACCCTCATTTCTTTAAAGCTAAGTACTGTTAATGGTTCTTAAAAGTCTACTGTGGACGTGATGTACTCGGTCCAACTAGCTGGGAGCTGGAGGAGTTTATGTGACCATCTAATTCAGAGTCCGATTTAGCCCTAAAGTCAACCTGCATCACAAATACGTTACAGCCATGGGTAGCATCGTCAGTCTTCAGATTCAGCTTCCAAAGCGCTCATCATCCTGGTTACCCCTTTTTTCCTTTCATCTGCACATACCTTTCTTTTGAAGGAGCAAAATATATACGTTCACCGAAATTCTGAAAGTCACAGCTTGTATAGCACTGAGCAATAGTAGCTTTGGCATTTGATGTTACAAAGTCAGTTTCATTACAAATAATTTCTTCATTCTGGGTCCAGGCGAGGTAAAACGGGAAGAATGAGATTCCCAAATGCGGAGTCTTGCGTTATGAAGTATCCAGATGAATGTGCGTGTGCATGCTGGGAAAGTTTAAAAAAAAAAACAGCAATTAAGCTATTAAGACTTACAATTCTTCAACGAGGGCATTAAAATTACTTATCCTTTCCTAGTACTTGAGACCAAATTTATTTTTAAATCAGTCCTTGTGCTAATTTTGTTTAAACGCACAGGAGATGGACAATAATAAAGAATTCAATCAACATGCGGCACCAGGTACTCCTGGTGCACTTTCTCCCCAGTGACTCTTTCCAGTCAGAAACCACACGTGATGCACTCCGATCCCTGGAGTGGGGGAAACTAGCAAGAACGGCCCCAGAGTACTCTGCTTCTGACCAACAAATCAGGAGCTCCACAGAGAAGGGCAGCGGTTGGAAGGAGAAGGAAAAGGCAGCTGCGTGTTGGAACGTGAATAACAGAAAACCGCCAGCGACTTCCTCTGTCACTAAAGAACGGGGGGCTGTGTTAGGTTGTCTACAACGAGATGTCTGGAGTATCTCCTCTGATTCTGAGATCCTAAGGTTTAAAAGCACAGGCCATGTCTCTGGGAATCTTAAATTATCCACGATCAGTGGAATACTAAGACTATTTATTATCATGAAGAAAATATGTTTTTTTTTTTTAAAGATTTTATTTATTTATTTTTAGAGGGGAAGGAGAGAGGGAAAGAAATATCAATGTATGGTTGCCTCTCTTGTGTCCCCTGCTGGGAACTGGCCTGCAACCTAGGCATGTGCCCTGACTGGGAATCGAACCAGGACCCTTTGGTTCCCAGACCCACGCTCAATCTACTGAGCTACACCAGCCAGGGCGAAAATATGTTTTTTAAACCGAGAGATTATCACATTCCTACGGAAGAAGTTAGTCTTGAACCGTTTCCTGCACAACAGCCATGCAGACCATTGAAGAATCCACACAACAGTAAACCAGCAAGACTATCAAAGGACATGATGGCATTACAAATGCGAAAATACCTAACTAACTAAACAGACACACTCACACTGTTCAACCAGCCAGTTCAGCTTTCAAGACCGTTCTGTCCATCCAAATGTGCTAAACTCCTCAGCACAAGCAATCCCTTGCCAGGCACAGCACAGAATCAATCACGGCCGTGTCAACCCCATAAAAGATATTTTCATTACTGCTGTATTGGTCTTTCGAATCCTCTGGGCACAACTGAACATCAGCAAACCACTGCAATTATGTGTGGAACGTTTTTATTGATATTGCTCCACTGAAATAAACACAAAATGGGAATTGTGCTGGCTTCCAGTGAGACAGGAATCCCCTATGAGACAAGACTGTCAGATGCTCTCTGCTCACCTGCAAAGCCGCCTTCTGTTGGGCTGCAATGTGCTGCTGCTCGGCGTGATCCCGGAAGTCCTTATTGAGGGCGGGTCTCGAAAGTGCGATGCTAAAATGGGAATCTTGGTTACTTGGCTGTTGAAGGCATGCACTTCCTTAATTTTGAATCACATTTTTCATTATATAATATAAAGGGGTAAAAAAAGACCTTCCAGAATACATTGTGCCTTTTCCCACTGTCTACATTAATGTACATGAAGAAAGCCTGTGTTATTTACTGGGGCTTCAAATGATCTCCTTTTTATTGGTGATTTATGGTCCCCCACTTTCAAACAGACTTGAGGTACTCCAGTCTATCGTAAAGCTACATTTATGATGAAAACTGAGGAGCTGAACGTTCCAAGCAGAAGGGACAGAATGCAGGACAGAGGACCTTGACGTGTCTGGAGAACTTACGAGTTCAGTAGGACTGGAGGTCAGGGTTGGGGAGGGGCGAAGTGGGCTGGCAAAAAACGAGGCTGGGGAGGAAGGCAGGTGCCAAGAGATGAAGAAAGTTAAGAAAGGAGGCTTCTGAGGAACGTTACAGGCAGAGGAGTGACAGACCAGAAGCACCACATGGTGGTTCAGAAAGACCACAGCGATGGTGGACAGCACCGGTCTCCTCCTCAACAGCTGTGTATCTCCCTTCTTCTGTGCTAACGGAAAAGCCACACTCAGTTCAGTCATCAACGGTGCCATGCTTCCAGGCCGGCCCGGCCCCTCCCTTGGGGGTGAACTTTGGTGTAAGAAATGCCATAACCTTGCTGGTTTCTGGCTTAGGCAAGAAAAAGGTACCCGATTCTAAGCAACTAGGTCTGATGGGTAGTCTGTTGCAAGGCTTCTGAGAATAGTTTCCTCACTTTTAAAAAAGGAATGTAGGATAGGAACCTCCCAGCTTTTGCCTCTGTAGGTGGCTGAGTGTGGAGGGGAGGCCTAGGGCGTGCAGTCCTATTGTGACCATCAGGGAGCTGCTGACCCACGCAGAAGGCAGAAAGGAAAGACGGGAGGACGCTGGTCACTGCTGACACGGCTGTGCCACTGCGGCGGGCTGCTCTGCACCACCCTATCTCCACCTTCCCACTTAACACGTGTCCTAACCTTTAAGGCAACCCTGCTGGTTTTCGGAGAGACTACAGTGAGGAAGCAGGTGTGGTGATTGAGGACAGAAATGACAGTGCCAGGACCAGGGCAATGAAGAGAAATGGACGGATCTGAGACACGTTTCAAAGTGTAAACATAAGAGAAGGGTTAAGTGCTTGGAGACGAAAATGAAAGGGAATGATAAACAATTCAAGTTCACATTTCTGACTTTGATAACTAGTAGCTCTGTACCATTTGCTGAGACAAGAAACCAAAGAATATTAAGTAACTAGTTAAAGAAAGGGAAGGGAGGATGAGTTCCGTTTGGGGAATTCAGGGTTTGAAAGGCCTGTAGCCTATGGCAGTGGGTATGTCCGAGAGGCCGCCTGGTGCCGGGGAGAGAGAAGCAGGTTAAAGGGGCGAGTGTGTGAAAGTTATCCACACATAACTAACGGGTTGTGAGAGTGGATGCACCTCTCCAGGGAAAAGATGTAGCCTGGGAAACTGGGTCTAGAACAGAACTCAGAGGAACATCAACATTCAAGAGATGGGCAGTGGAGAAATGTTTGCTAACGAAAGCCAGGCAGTGGCGTGACGGTGAATGGAAGCCAAGGCGAGAGTCCTTGAAGGAGACGTGATCGGTGCTGACAAAGGATGGTAAGGTCTCTAACAAGAAAACGACTTTGGTCGACCAGTTTCAGCCACAAGGAGGGTGCAAGTGAACCGGGCTCAAGCCTATTCTAGGTGGGGGGAGGGGGCCGCCTGGCTGGCAGACTGCAGCGGCCTGAGGAGTGAGTGAGAAAGCAGAAATGAGTCTAAGGTGGTGGGGGGATGGGACGGTGAATCTGAGGGAAGAGAGCTGAGAGGACAGAAACTGAATCCTGTGCAGCAGAGATCATTAAGCTGCCGAAATTTACCTACTTTGCAGAACGCTTAAAAATGGGACAGTGGAGTAATTTCAGCAGTAAATAAAAATCATACAAGACCCTTTTTTTAAAAGTAGGCTGTAAATATTCTAATAGGAAAAGTAAAATACCCTAATTAGAATTAAAATGTTTAAAATTTAATCAAATAAATCATCTAATTTTTTTTTCAACTCTAACTAGGAAACAAAACAATGTAAATTCCAATGATAAAGAAATAAACCACTGCCAACCAACTTCAATTATTCTGTCCAAGGTATTTGTTATATTGCTGAACATAAAAAGCCCATTATGCTTTAATACCTAGCTCCAGGATGATTTGTTGAAGACTGGTTCTGCATTAGTAGTTTTCTCTTCTCTTTGTCCAGTTCAGCCAAGATTGCAACTCTATTTTTGTTTTGAAAACCTAAAAAAGAAAGGAGGGTTGGGAGAGGAGAGGGAGAAATAAAAAACATTTCAGAGCTATTTTATAAACCTAGGCCATCCAGAAACCCAGAGAGCACAATCCTCTTCTCTTAACATGACGGTGACCTCACTGGTAAGGAGTTTCTTCAGATGGTTACTGTATCCTACTGCCTGTTGCCCCGGCAGCTTTAACAGCACAGCACCTGGACACATGCGAAGTGTGACAATGACGGAGGACTCAAAGCCTCAGTGCCAAATAATCTGAACCGCCAAGGGATGGGTAACAGCATTTGTTTTCGAACAAAATCTCTGAGGCCCCAGATGCTGCAGGGACCAACCCTGCCCTGTTCAGTCAATCTCTGGCAGTGAAGATTTTCTTAGTTCTCAGATTTAGGCCCCTTTGTGAAGGCCTCTTTTAAGGAGGGAAAAAGCATTAGACATTCTTAGATCAAAACGATAATTTCTTTTTCTCAACTGCTTTCATTCAAAATGACACAATCTCTCAAGGAACAAGTCAAAGAATTGCAACTGACTGAAAAGCAATTCTGAGGAAGAAACGGAGCGTAACGGACAGGGTACAAAAGGATGTGTGCTTTACCCACACTTAACACTGGGCTTGGCTCTGAGCTCCAAACTTACCAAAGATCTAAAGAAGCTGCAAAGTCTTGGCCTAGAAGCAGTATTCGAAATGTTTTAAAAACCCAAATTAAATGCCAATGTGTAAACACTGAGAGAGTACATAACAAAACACATACACTGAAGTTAGCAGCATTTTCAGCTAAGTCTCGGGCCACCCCACTCCATCCTGCCCAGGACGCGAATCATTCCTTTGTCCAGGGCACTCGTGCTGTACATGCAATAAGATGTTTTGAGAGGGAGAGAACACATTCACACAGCTTTTATTACAGTGTATTGTTATAGCTGTTCTATTATCAGTTACTATGTTAATTTCTCACAGTGCCTAATTTATAAGGTGAACTTTATCATAGGTATTATGTATAGGAGAACATGTCACATACATAGGACTCAGTACTATCTGAGGTTTTTCAGGCACCCAGGGGGTCTTGGAACGTGTCTCCCACAAATAAGGGGGGACTACCGTATTTTACAAACCACAGCTTTAGGCCTTTACTTCAACTAACACCGAAGCAACGGATGAACAATTCCCTTCATTCCATCAAGGCAATCTGTCAAAGGGGTTTGAAAATCAGGTGCTATATAAATAAAGGCAATAAAAAATAGTTTCAATGATGAAATAATTTCTTAATTATCTAGACCTCTAATAAGGGGGACCATCACAAACCATAAATATCAACTCATCTTTATACAATTAGGATTTTTATGTAAACATAACAACCGGTGTCAGAGAACTTTTATTTTATGTATTAAGTTAAATTTATTAAATTGCCTATATCTGACCATTTTCTGCCTACAAAAATAACAATTGCATATAATTCACCAACTTTTTAAAAATTTAAATCACATGTCCTTCTGGGCTTGGTTAAGAAGGAACAGCCTCCTTAAAAAAATCCACGCATGTTTGACAATCAGAGCACAAGGTAGCTATAGTTACTCCCTGCTGCCGTGAAAATTAAGTGTGAAAAGTAGTAACTATAGGCTCTAAATTAATACATGTTTTCTAAGTTAATACAGTTTCTGACTGCCAATGCTCTTAGTCCACTAAGGAAGGCTATGTTATTGTCAATCTACTTACTACCTAGTGGTTGGCCTGTTATCCCAATAAACAAATAAATTACTATAAATGACCTGATAATATATTAGGTGGGAAATTTAGAATATGGGTATTACTGATTTTATACCATAGAAAGTTCCCTAAAAGAGATGTAATACAAATTAAGGAAAGATTATTACAGAAAGATAGGTATACACTGGAATATATTATGTAAAGGAATCCAAAAGTGAATTCTTTGTAAAATGGAAAATGCTTCCCAAGGGAAGCTGGTTCTCTCCCCTTTGTATATAGGATGTTGCAATTATTTAAGGCAAATCACACCACTAACTACATTATCAACTATAGGACAAGACTTTTTTCCTTTTTTCAGAATAGGCTTATACATTTTCAGGAGAGAATTATGTAATTACATCTTTTTAGAGATTTAGAGAGACTATAAATACAAAATAGAAAATTCTTAAGAAGGAAATTAAAAATCTGAGAATGTCTAAATTATATGATGAGCAAAAAGAGTCACCACATTGGAAAGGACTGAAGTGCTGTTTACAGAAATATAAATTCCCTCAAGATTAATTTGTTCACAAGAAAATACTTCAGTCTTGACTGGTGTGGCTCAGTTGGTTGGAGTGTCATCTGTAAACCAAAGGGTCATGGGTTCGATTCCAGGTCAGGGCACATAACTAGGATGACAATTTGGTCCCCGGTTGGGGCACATGCAAGAGGCAACCCATCAATGTTTCTCTCTCGCATCTAAGTTTCTTTCCCTCTCTCTCTCCCTCCCTTCCCCTCTCTCTAAAATCAATAAGCATGCCCTCGGGTGAGGATAAAAAAAAAGAAAATGTTTTATCTATCCTCCATTAAAAGGAGCTAGGGTTCTCAGTACTAGTTCCATGTCTTAGAGCAGGAAAATAACCAAGATAGGCCTGGAATATCTTATCAGAAAGCAAGATTTTTTTTAAAGGGTCAGGATAGCGTTCAAAGATCAAAGAAGCCAGTTTGAGATTAGCCAGGCTGTCACAAATGGAACATTAAAGAATCATAATTACAGCTAAATGGAACAGATTGAATCTATGATAAGCTATAAATTCGTAAGATACAAAAAGTTAAAGTACATAAAAAGACAGTTGTAAAAAAGGGTGGCAGTAATAGTTACTATGTTGATAATTAAGTAAGTATTTAGGTATTTTGTTTCCCCTAATCAATATATGTCCATTTATAAAGTATAGCTGTGACCTTTTTTTGTTTAGGTGCAGGGCGAATGGGTGGATACGAGGAACTGTAGCTAAGCTAAAAAGTTCCAGAAAAGCAAGTTGTGCATCACTGGGACAAAGTATTAATTCAGAGGCAGCATACCTTAGTACAAGCCTGAGGGGTAAGTCTGCTTTCCTTCTGGACCACAGGTGGTTAAGGTAAGACTTCTGTTTGAGTCTGAGGTCAAGCAAGACAACCTCCCAGGAGCTCTGCCACCCACTTTCTACACAGCACCCCGAAATCACAACTAAGAGCCTTCAGACTGGCCCCAGATCTACGTTCTATAGTTTTTCCACAAGCATTTTGAGATAACTGTAAAATAATCAGAGAAGAATTCACATGCTTTACTCAGAATGTCACCAGGTTTCTCTGTGTATCTGAAATTGGGTTAGACAAACCCAGCTGCCACCACGAGACCACAGGACTTTAATGTCACCAAGAATGAGAGACTTTTAACACAGGAATGGTACTTAGGACAAATTCCAGTTTGACAATCTACCTTTACATACTGAAATTCTCAAAATGTCACTTCAAACAAATAATAAGTTTCTATACTATAGCGGCCACTAAGAATATGAGACTTCAGTAACTGTCTGCCAAGAACTTGTGAAATGCAGCCGTCCTGATTACTGCTGCAGTATAACAGAAGACTAGACCGGAAAGAGCGCTTGGTGAACACAATGGGATCCTGTCCTCTACGCCACCGACATTAATATAATGCACGGATCGAGATTTTTTTCTTAGTCATTGTTCTTTCGGTTATCATTGTAAGATAATTATGGCACCTGACATTCAATCTCCAAAATAAGTAGTCCCTGTATACATAAACTACAGAAATAATTTGAGATAGAGTAAAATGCCATACATACAAATAACAATTTACCATTTTCATTGAGAGTATGGGAGTCTCTAGAACGTGCTACTGACTCCCTCTGCTGGTGGCCAACTGCAGCAGCTCCCTGACACCAACAAACTGACAAAAGAGTAGTAACAAAAGCCAAAGTGGCTCCGACTGTGCTTCACAGTGGATCTGACTAGGGATCAAAGGCAACACTGAAAATGACTGCATTTTATTGCAACTGCTAAAAAAAGAGTACCAAATGGTAAACTTCATTTGTGTTACAATGAAGAGATCATTTAAAATTTTATCTTCATTTGGACTGCATTGTGATTTTTAGCAGCATATTTTCTTTTCAAAATGGACTTTTCTTAGTTTTCCTTTTTGTTTACATTATTTTTAATCTGAGTCCTTATAACTTGGAAAAAGAGAGGTCAAACACCATAGGGGCATGTTGACCTGTGATTTGAGAGAACAGAACAGGGAGCCCAGCAATAAACAGCAGCTGGAGGCTGACAAGCACGGGCTTGTCCATTCAGCTGCTGCCCAGCACAAGGGAGGCACGAGTCTGAGCTGAGCCGAGCCAAGCCGACTGCTAGAAGAGAAATCACATTTCAGGGGAAAACAACAACATCCAGAGTCACCACCGTGTATTAGAATATCCAGTATCCAATAACGAATCACTGAGTACGGTAAGAAAAAGGCAAAGGTGACCCATACTAAAAAGAAAAAAAGTGCGGTCAACAGAAACCAGCTCCAAGATGAACCAGATGATGCAATTAGCAGTGACAACAAACCTGTATCGAGGCCCTAATAAATCTTTAAAGTAAACAGCCCAGTTTTTAAAAAACAAGCAAAAAAATGTGAAGAAACACTTCACAGCACAAGAGATTCACAATGGCCAATGAGTATGTTAAAAAGTTACTCAACATCTGCCATCAGGGAAACGCACGTTAATACTACAATGAGATGTCACTTCACACCCTGAAAACAGCTCCGAAAAAAAGACAGCCAGTGCTGCGTGTGGAGCGGCCAGAATTCCCCCAGTTTGCTGGAGGGAATGGAAACGGCGCAGCCGCTTGGGGAAAAGGTTTGCCAGTTTTTCATAAGGTTTACTATACACTGAGCTGCCCCATCCCTAGAAATGTAACCAAAAGGATACAAAAGGGCTTACAGCAAACACTCACAGCAGCTTTATCCACACCGGCCCAAACTGAGACAATCCCAAAGCCTCCCCACAGGAGAAGGAATAAATGAACCGGGGTAAATTCACAGAGCAGAACTCCCCACTAGAAAGAAAGGCACGACTGGTGCACGTGGCATAACGTGGGTCAAGGTCCCGGACAGTACAGGGAGTGCAAGAGGCCAGACACAAATGAATGCACACTTTATGGTTCCACGTTTATAGAGTTTAAGATAAGACGAAACTAAGATTTTTTAAAAAAATCAGAAAAGATCAGAACAGTGACGAGTAATTAAAAAAGTATGGTGAGTTAAATAGGAGTTTCCTTCAAGTTTTTGGGTAAGAAACTACTTACCAAGTAGAACTTAATACTTTATAGAAACTAAATTTACCTTTTAAAACGTACTTTTAAGTAAAAGTGTCTTTAGGATGTGTCTGACTTGATTTGTTTTAGGGAGCTAGTGCAACGCCGGTGAAACGTGCATGAAAGTTTTCAGAGCAAATGAAGATGCAGGTATGGATACAGCTTAGTGACATTATAACTGCTTTAAAAGTGTTCTGATTTCAAGCAAAAGAGCAAGAGAACACAGGTTTTAGAGGAGGACCTAAGGTTTATGATGTGAATAATCTTAACATATTAAAATATAGGATTCATAGCTATTAAAGATGTTATATATCTGATACGACGTCGGACTTGCTTCAAATATGGGGTTTTACTTTGCTGTTTGCTTTTTATTCTGGCTACACTAACTGCCAAATGCCCAATTTTCTTCTATTAAAATACACTTACTATATGAGGAAAAAATTCTTACTAATACAATCAATTCCAGCATGCCATTACCTTGTCCTGAAGAGTTTGCCGCCATCTTCCTATTTCTGTTTTAACCGTTCAGTGGCAATTGCTCAGCACTTTACAATCACCTGTAAAAATGTGTACATCCATGAAAAAATGCACCATACTTCAATAAAGTATGTAAAGAACTCATCCAACTCAACACCTGGAAGACAGACAATCCAATTAAAAAATGGGCCAAGGGTCTGAACAGACACTTCTCCAAGGAAGACATACAGAGGGCCCAGAGACACATAAAAAGATGCTCAGCATCACTGGCCATCAGAGAGATGCAAATTAAAACCACAATGAGATACCACTTCACATGGTCAGAATGGCCATCATAAACAAATCAACAAACAACAAGGGTTGGAGAGGTTGTGAAGAAAAGGGAACCCTAGTACACTGTTGGTGGAATGCAGACAGACTGGTACAACCACTATGGAAAACAGTATGGAATTTCCTCAGAAAACTAAAAATGGAACAGCCTTTTGACCTGGAAATTCCACTGCTAGGATTATACCCTAAGAACCCTGAAACACCAATCCAAAAGAACCTATGCACCCCAATGTTCATAGCAGCATTATTTACAATAGTCAAGTGCTGGAAACAGCCTAAGTCCCCATCATAAGTGAGGGGATCAAAAGACTGTGGTACATTTACACAATGGAATTCTATGCAACAAAAGAAAGGAGCTCCTGCCCTTCCTGACAGCATGGATGGATCTGGAGAGCTTTATGCTAAATGAAATGAGGAAGTTGTTGAAAGATAAAGACCATATAAACTCACCTATAGGAGGAATCTAATGAACAAAATAAACTAACATTCAAAATAGAACCACAGGCATGGAAACAAGGAACAAACTGACAGCGACCGGCGCGGCGGGGAGGGAAGGGGACAATGGTGGATAGGAGGGGAAAGGAATAGACAAAACACGTATGAACGATCCACAGGCAGGGACAACGGTGTGGGGGTTGACTGTGGGAGTGGGGGGTGAGCTGGGCAGAGGAGGGCAAAGGTGGAAAAACTGGAACAACTGTAATAAAATATCAATAAAAGTTTTTTTAAAAATGGAAAAAGAAACGTACCCAGCAAAAAGTGTGCACACTGAAAGCTAAAAAGGAAACGAAGGGAGATCCCAAATAAGTAACACCCTAGTCCTGCCCTCTGGGAACATATCATAGGTGGGAAAACATAGTCTCACTCAAGCAACCACACTGAAAAAGTTCAACAAACGCGCTCTATAAAAGGCGTAAACACAGCTCTGGAAGCAGAGAGGCGCTGGTTCCCCTGGCGTGGTGCGGGAGGCCTTCAGGGGAGCCGGGGAGAGCACTGGGACTACCAAACTGACGTCGGTTTCGAACAAGCTAAGGTCAGGCATCTCCTGCAGCTGAAGCACGGGGCTGGCGAAGCCGGGGTATGAGGGCGCATCGGGTGAAGGTCAACGTCAGGGACGTGAAAGGGCTGGACCTGCACCCCAGAGGGGTCCCCGCAGGCGGGCGTGGATGGCAGGCGGGGTGGGGCTGCGGCCGAGAGGAGGGAGCAGTGAGAAACTTTGGGAAGCGAGGAAAGCGGAGAGGCCAGTGCCCAGTGGCAACAGAGACAACGGCAGCAGGTCAGCACTGGAGCCACACACCTCCGTGCCCCAGCGCCGCCCAGCGGCCCTACTTACCGGGGGTATGCGTGCGCGCCCCGGAGTGCCTCACCGTCGGATCGCGCTCTCCGAGGGGGCGCGACCACTTCAAGACCGGCAAACCTCGCCCAGCGTGCGGCTCTACAACCTTCCCGCCCCCGCGGCACTTCCGCCTTCTATGACGTAACCCGAGGGAGCGGAAGTCCCGCCTCGCACCCGAATGAAACAGCCGCTGCTCTCGACGATTCGTATTTTACTGCAGCCTCAGGGCAGAGGCCAGTTTCCTTCCGAAGAGTGACAGCCAAAGAGGCTCATGGGACATGCAGGCTGCACTTGGAGGGCGTTGCCCGAGTGGGCGGGGCGCAATGATGTATCCTGCTGGCTCAGCAAGGTAGGGGCGGGGCGGAGGCCGACTGGGTCCCTAGCACGTTCTAGTGGCCCTTTCCTCGAGGTCACCCTGGCTGGGGAGAAGCCGCCACTGGGCTGAATGATTCAGCGAAGGTATGGATACTCAGACTGGGGCTGAGTCGCAGCTGCTGCCGGAGCTCGGAGGGCGTGTCTTCACAGGGTGGGCTCGCTTTCAAACTATAACACCTCCCTCAGGTTGCAGGTCCACACACACAAATCCCAGGAATATTTTTCTTTTCTATAGTTTGCATAACTATACACATAAGAAAAGCGCTAAATAGGGAGACTTTTTTAGTACTGTTTAATAACCTGTATTTAAGAAATAGGTGTGCTACATCTCAGAACCCTAAGTCGCTCCTAGTGGGATCTCACCTGACACCTGATTCCAGCACACTAGATCTGTACATTTCTATTAAAAGCTAACGCTATGTTGATGTGTGTCGCATGTTCTGTGGTCGTTCATCTGTTACGCATCTTTTCTAGAATATGCTCCTAATAATCGATATTTTCTCAACAGTAGATGTGTAGGATGTGCTGTGTTGTGGTTCGTGGTTCCCTGACTAAAGCAGTGACACTACCAGCATTTATTGAGTGCCTTCTGCGTGCTAGGCGCTCCCTGTGTGTCACTCCAGGTTTGTCGTCCCTGATTTGTATGTGGCTAAGAAATGTTGAGTTACTTGCTACTCTATGTCAAGTAGCCAGCAGAGTTTCAAAGGACTGAAGGTCTGCCATATACCAAGGCCCAGGTTCTAAAATCTCCCATGTCACCTCTGCCTAGAAGGAAGGAATTCCTCTGAGACCAGCTCTTGCTGACTAATCTAAATATAAAGTGTAACTCATGAGTATTTTGGTAGTTATCCTGGGTCCCTTTTCAATTGAAGGTGTTTTGATTACTAGAAAAATGACCGATATATATAACTGATAGAACCTTAGAGAACATTTGGTTTTAGATTGCCTGACTAGACAATACAGAAACTAGGGCATTGAGAAAGCTCCAAATTAAGTCCCTACTGGCCATTCTGAACAAAGTTTATTTAAGGAGAAAGTGGGGGGGAAGAGTTCTACCCCCAGAACATTTGCCATTTCCTGACAAGTTCAGCTTCCCAGGGTTGGGAGAACGTTATCAGGAGAAAGATAAATTGCTGGTAATCATTTTATCCTTTACTTGGTAGGAGTTAGCCCTTGACCCCCTCTATCTTCTTAAGAGATTTCAGAACTTCTGCCTCACAAGAATTTTAAAGTATTGGTTAATAGACAGTTTACTTGAGTTCAAATCCCAGCTCTGACATTTAACGATTGTGAGCCCTTATTTAACTTTTTGGTGGTTCAGTTCTGTCATCTATAAAAGGAGAATAAATATAAATGAGTTAACACCTTACACCCATTAGATGGCTACTATTTTCTAAAAAACAAAATAAAGTAAGTGTTGGTGAGGATGTGGAGAAAATGGAACTCTTGTGCACTCTTGGTAGGAATGTAAAATGGTATAGGTGCTGTGGAAAACAGTGTGGTGGTTACTCCAAAAATTAAAAATAGAATTATCATATGATCCCGCAATTCCACTTCTGGGTATATATGTGACAGTGGAATATTATAACAGGGAATTGCAACCCACCCCACCATTCTGTTGACATTGCTGCTGTAAGTGCTGACTCTGACTAATATGTAGCATGTAGATGAACAGCATGTTTGTATAAGAGTCCTAGGAAGTAACTTCAGAAGATACAGACTGTGAACTTCAGGCATCTCAGCCCTGGGAGATTTGCTGACCTTCGGCCATGGAGCCAGGATGACATGGAACTGGGATGACCAAACCAGGATGATGCACACCAGACCGTCACTCGCCTCATCAGAATGGACTGTGCTCGTCTGCACGTAGAGCACTTGTCAACCCCCTCCTTTGATCTCTTTGTTCTTCTGTTCCCCTCTCTCTCCTTTTAAAAACCTCTGTCCCCACCGAGATGTAGAGATGGGCTTTGTGACATGAGTCCCCCATCTTCAAGGTGGCCGGCACCTGAAAATAAATATCAGCACCTGCCTCTCAAGTATTGGCTTTCACAGCGGCAAGCAGCCAGACCTGCATTTGGTTACACATACTCAAAAGAATGGAAATCAGGGCCTTGAAGAGATATGTATTCGTACACCCATGTGCATAGCAGCACTATTCACAATACCCAGGAAATGGAAGCAAATTAAGTGTTTGTTGACAGATGAATGGATAAACAAAATATAGTGCATATATATATACATATAAGGATATATATATATATATATATATATATATATATATCCTTAAAAAAGGATATTCTGATAGATACTATAGCATCCATGAGCCTTGAGGACATTATGCTAAGTGACATAAGCTAATCACAAAAAGTCAAATACTGTGTGTGACACAGTGACTTATAAGAAACATGCATTTTTCATTTATATTGGTCTTCGCCACAATTCTTGGCTCACAGCTCAGGAAATCCTTGGGATTTCCCAAGGTTTGAGAGTAATAAAGGTGTCTTTTGTTTTGTGAATGAGGTGGCTTTTGGAAAGCATCACAGGATGAGGAGTGGTGGCCAGTGGGGCCAGCCCAGTGATTATAGGGTGGGAACATTCAGTCCCACCCCTGACCTCCTGGGATGAGGAGGGGCTGGAGATTGAGTTCCATCTCCAACAGCCAATGATTTAATCAGTTGTGCTCACGAAGCGAAGCCTCCATAAAGACCCCAGAGGGTGTTGCAAGAGCTTCCAAGTTGGGGAGCCAGAAGGCTTCCCTGTGCTACAGTGACAGGCCCCATGCTCCGTGAGGACAGAAGCTCCTTTGTTCGGGACCTCGCCCTATGTATCTCTCTATCTGGCTCCTTATTTGTATCCTCTAATATTCTTTGTAGAAAATCAGTAATCTAGTGAATAAACAGATTTTTCTTGCATTCTGACTCATTCTTGCAAATTAATCGAACCCAAGTAAGGGTCATTGGAACCTCCAACCTGTAGCCACTTGGTCAGAAGCACCAGTAACCTGGGCTGTGTCTCGCACCTGAAGTGTGTGTGTTGGGGGAAGTGTGTGTGTTCCTTAACATGTGGAATCTGATGCTGTCTCTGAGTAGACAGTGTCAGAATTGAATTGAATTCTTGTTACCCTGCTAGAATCTGAGAATAGCTTGTTGGTATGGGGTAACCAACCCCTACATCAGAATTGGGTCCAGGAACTCTATTTACTGTGTGATTCCATTCATACGAAGTACTCAGAGTAGTCAAAATAATAGAGACGGAAAGCAGATTGATAGTTGCCAGGGGAGAATGGAGAATTATTTAATGGGCATAGACTTTCATTTTTACAAAATGAAGAGAGTTCTGGGGATAGGCGGTGGGGATGGCAGCAACTATGAAAGGCCTGTGTTGTACCGGATGCCTTGGTACTTGGTCAATAGGTCATAGCTCCCACACATCTACTAGGGGTGAGTCCAGGCTAAAAGAAATGCATGTTATAGTCCTGTGGCTCTATTAAATGATGAGGAAACTCAAGGTAGCCATGTGTGAATTACTTCATCCTGAAGCTGTTATGATTACTATAGACCTTCAATATCAAAGGAGAGTTGAGAGTAGTCCCTGTTTTCCAACTGAAGCCACCCCAATCCTCTTTTGTCATTCTGTGATAAAATTATTTATGGGAAATGAGTTAGGCTAGACAGCCTTTAAAATCAAGGGTATAAAAATTTGAGACAATTGTTGTATCAGCTATCTGTTGCTTGTAACAAATTACCCAACACTTGTTGGGTTAAAGTAACAACTATGTATTCTCTTACAGTTTCTGAGGGGCTGCAACAGTAGCTGGCTTAGGATCTTTTGTGAGGTTGCAGTCCAGTTGCCACCTGGGGCTCTATGGTCATTGAAGCTCAACTAGGTGGGAGGACCTGCTTGCAAAACCACTCAGGATGGCTAGTGGCAGGAGGCTTCAGTTCCTCGCCACACAGGCCTTTCCACGGGGTTGCTCATGACATGGCAACTCACTGCCAGAGCAAGTGACACAAGAATGAAAGAGAGGGGCCAAGCTAGAAGTCACAGTGTCTTTTATAACCTGAGTCTGGAAGTGACATATCCATTGCGTCTGCCATATACTGTTGATCATGCAGACCAACCTTGATATAGTGTGGAAGGGGACTATTAAACAGAATACCGTAGACTGGGGGTCTTATACACAACAGGATTTTATTCCTTACAATTCCAGAAGCCAGGAAGTCCATAATCAAGGTGCCAGGATTATCCAACTCCAGTGGGCCTGAACGTTGGGTGGGGTGGAGCCTCTAGAAATCACGAGGGAGAGGCACACAGTGTGAGCCAGGCTGGTGGAGTCTCAGACATGGCGCCTGCCTGCTGGCTCTGTTGGGAGTGGGCCAAGAAAAAGAAAAATGGCCTCTGCCAGCACTTCCGTCTGGGAGAAAGCTGCCTCCCAGCTCTCACCCTGATGCCAGACACTTTAGTTTCTCCCTGTGTGCCTCTGGTGCCTGTAGAGAGAGAGCTAAATTTATCTCTAAATGTAAAGATCAAATTGGCTTTGTTCAATGATTCTTGAATCAGGCAGCATCCCATCTAGGGAACAGAAAGGAGCACCAAATAGCTACACAAAAGCAAAGGCTTTCAACTGAGGAGAGAGGTGGGATACGGAAGTCCTAAAGAAAAAAATGGATTATTTCTGGCAAGGTCACCACCTCCCTTTGGGGGACAGAAAGGGTCTATAAGGTGGATCACTTCACTGGTGCTGACCAAGAAATTTCAGACCTACCGGGTAAGATTACACTCCTAGGGAAGGTTGAAACTACAGATAAGTTAGGCGTTCGGTTTCTGTTTCATGATACAGGCTTAGCACAAGCGATTCCATTTGGGGACTGTTGTTTCCAACACATGAGTGAAGATTATTTGCCATATGACTCTAGATGCTGCTTTAAGGGATGGTAGAAATCGCATTGTAGGCGATCGTTTAGAATAAAACTAAAATTTAAACTAATATTCTGTGATAATGATTTATCCTATGCATCCCCATTTCAATGTCTTAATATGATACATAAAATATGTGATTTGTTTTTGAGTCTGAGTGTTACTTAAATGATTTAACTGGCTATTGCAGTGTGTCCTTTCCAGTGGACATGTTTTATCCAAATTGAAATTAATAAAAAAATGTCTAAGAACTACAATTATATAAGAAAGTTTGTCCCATTGGACATTCCTGTTGCTAAATTAATTACCCAGAAGTCATTAGACCGAGGTGGTTCTCACGCTGCCGCAGCCTGCGTAGGAGAAACAAAGTCTAAGCCTGAGAAAAACTTCAAAGTTTACGAAATCGAAACCTAAGGACAACCAATCACAAACAGCCAACTAGGCTTTCAGCTGTAACCAATCCGTAATTTCCTCACTTTACTCCTACCTTTTCTCTATAAAGTCTCCCCAGCTGCTGTCGGAGGAGCTCTCCTAACCACTTCGGTTCGGTACTGCCCAACTGGCATGAATTTTTGCTCAAATAAGCACGTAAAAATTTTAATATGTCTCAGTTCACCTTTTAACACTGTCATTGGAACACAATTTATGTGATATATCCTATAATCTTATAGTAATATAAATATTACTTTGCTGTTAGAAAGGCAAGAAATTTTATAAACTGTGTATTGATTTTATTACTCGTGTCAAATATCAACAGACCACCTAGACATGAAAAATTATAGAGTAAGTTGTCTTTGATATTTAGCCAACTTTCAGTCATTTCAAAGCCGTAGCTTTACACATATTTGTTAGCTTGATTTATAACTCTCAAATACTTGAACGTAGGGAATGTGAGCCTGCACCTGTACTCTTGCCCCAGGTCCCACGAATGCTCAGGTGGGCCCAGCTAGGTCTGACTAGGTGTACGGTTACCTGTGTTAGGCCTGCTGCACAAGAAAAGTTAAAGTTGGGCATTTTCTTCTTTTTGACCTGGAGAGCATTGCGCTAAGTGAAGTAAGCCAATCAGAGAAAGACAAATACCATATGATTTCACTCAGATGTGGACTCTAATGAACAAACCGAATTAATAAGCAAAACAGAGACAGACTGATAGATGGAGAACAGATGACAGCTAGTGGGGGGAGGGGCAGGGAGGTGAGGGGGTGGA
>PVKM010006349.1:0-44611 GCA_004027735.1 Carollia perspicillata
AAGAATTATGATACAATTTTAAAACATATAACATACACTTAACAGGGATACTAAAAGGAGAAGTAAGAATGGTGCTGCAGAAATATCTGCAGTGAGAGTGACTAGAATTTTACAAAATTGTTAACAAATATTAAACCACAAATCCAGGACCTCGGAGCAAAGCAGGACTAAGTACCAAAAACCTACAGTTAGGCATAGCATATCATAATCAAACTGCAGAAAGTCGAAAAGACAAATAGAAAATCTTAAAGGAATTTGGGAGTGGAGGATCTTACCTAAAGAAGAACAAAGATAATAATTACATTGGCATTCTCTTAAAAAAATCATGTAAGCAAATATAGACTGGTGTAAATTACTTAAAATATCGAAAGAAAAAAAAAACTCACCAACTGAGAATTATCTATCCAGTGAAACTACCTTTCAAAAGTGATGGAGAAAAAAGAGTTTTTGGAGCACACTTAAAAATGAGTTCAGTAGGCCTTCTTAAGAAAAAAAAATAAAATAAGTTATTCATACAGAAGGAAAATATCTGTCACAAACTCATATGTACATAAAGAAAGAACATTATAGAAGGAATAAAAAAGCTAAGGTGATTTATTTCATTTTCTTACTCAATTGTTTCTATAGATAAGTGTTCAAAACAATAATAGCAATTCATATGAAGTGATTATAGCTTATGGATAAATTAATTTAATGACAACAATTAAGTAAATTATCGAAAGAAGGAATTAAGAACATTTGATATAAGATACTGAAACTATCTATGAAGTAATATAGTGTTTGAAGTTTGATTTAGATTAGTTGTAGATATATATTGCAAAATGTAGGACATTTATTAAAATTATTTCTCAAAAAAGTATGATTCATGTGTAAAGAGAAATATAATCATGTAAAGTACTTGTTAAAACAAAAGAAAAGAGAGAGAAAAAAACAGGAAATTTAAATAAGAAAACAAGTACGATGGATAGAAAAAAGTTATAAACATGGCTTACAGTTCTTGTCATGGGCCAACAAAGGAAAAGTCACTTCAATGTGAATGGTCTAAATTCACTAACTAATAAATTGATAGTAGACAAAAAATTAAGACCAAAATAATTTTCTCTATAGCACACCCACTTTGAATATAAAGGTACAAACCTATTAAAAGTAAAGGGATAGAGAAATATATACCATTTTAACATTGACATAATAAGTTGGAGTTAGCTATATCAATTTCAGAAAAAAGCAGAGATTTCAAACAGAGAAAATTATCAAAGAGAGATATTACATAATTATACAAGAGTTTATTCTTCAAGACGTACCAATGTGTATTGTATGAATCTAACAATAGAACATTGAAATATGTGAGGCAAAAAACTGATACAACTGTGTTATGGTCTGAAATGTGTCCCTCAAAATTCATCTGTTGAAGTCCTAGTGCATAGAATGTGACTGTATTTGAAGGTAAGGTTTTCAAAAATGTAGTTACATTAAAATTAGGTCATTTGTGTGTGTCCTGATCCAATAGGACTAGAGTCATTCTATGAAGAAGATGTTAGACACACACACAGAAGAAAGACCATGTGTAGACAGGTGGAGAAGGCAGCCATCTGCAAGCCAGGGAAAGACGCCTAAACAGAATTCAAGCCTGCTGACACCTTCAGCTCAAACGACTAGACTCCAGAATTCTTAGAAAGTCTATTTTTGTTGTTTAAGCCACCTAGTCAGTGGTACTTGTTTACCCTACCAAGCTAGTGCATAAAGCTAGGAGAAATAGTCAAATTCACTATAATAGTTGGAGATCTCAAGACTCCTCTCTCAGTAATTGACAGATTTCAGCAGGCAGAAAATCAATAAGGATATAGTTGAACTGAACAGCAACATCAATCAACCGGATCTAACAGACCTTCATGGAACATTTTATCCAACATAAACAGAATACACTTCCTTCTCCAGCTCACGTGAAATAATCCCCAAGACTGATGACATTTTGGGTGTTAAAACACATTTGAACATTTTTTAAAATAGAAATTATGCAAAAAGTGTTCTCAGACCACAATGAAATTAAACTAAAATTCAATAAATGAAAAATAGCTGGAAAATCCCAAATTATTTGGAAAATAAGAAACAAACACACTTTATCCAAACAAAATCTACGAAAATAGGTAGTTCTAAATCCTAATCACCAGGTTTCCTAAGTGTGGCATAGATAATCACCTTAAGTTAACAGATCCATAATTGAAGAATGAAATGGCATCTTTCTTTCAGGGTTATTGAGATAATTAGTGACAAAGAAATTAATTCAAATTAAAGTTTGCGTTTCTCTAGTCAATCAATGGCAGCTTTTATTAATGTAGCACCTTGAAAACATTATGTCACTTGTTTCTCAAGACTGAGAGAGAGCTCTGGGGAATCCTTGATTTGTAGCCAAGTTAGAGAAAAGTGTGGGTAACTTAGGGATTCCCTTTTTGTGATAGGTATCTTAAGTAGGATCAAGGTTTGTGGAAATGATCCTTTAATCTGCAGAGCTGGCCAGCTCCAGGAAGTTAGGGCCATAACTGAATAGTAGGATACCCAATAGGTATCTGGAGAGTAGAGTGCTGACCAGTGTCAAAAACTGGGCATTTGGCATTAGAAGTGAAATGTTTTCTTAAGATAGAAGAGAACAGACATTTTACTTTCCTTCTAGTAACTCATCATGTGGCAATAGCAGGCACTTAGTAAGTAATGAAGGAATGTTGAATGAATAAATTAAAAATATTTTTCTTAACACCACAAGTTTCTTAAAAACTGAAATTTTGAAAAAAGCATGTTTCTGTTACATATGACAATGAAAGAAAGGCTTTAATTTACCAAACACTGTGCTAGCTTCATCCATCTGTTACTGGGGAGAAGACCAAGTCAGGGGGCCTCCCTCCCCCAGGTTTGTTCACTCAGGTTCTTGTCTTGCTTGCAAGAGACAAATTCAAATGAGAGAGAAACACATATAGTAGAAACGAGACAGCAAATTTATTTATGACACACATGGGAACACAAAGCTGCAAGCAGGCACCTGGCTAGTCTGAATGCTCTATGTATGGAGGAAATAAAGTTATTAGTAAGTCTGTTCTGCACACTTGAGCCGAGGCTACAAGTTGTCCCTCGGCTAATCCTAATGTGCCAACTACTGGGGCTCAGGGATTAAAACCTTAGCTAGCTTTTGGATCCTCCCTCTTTCTTTGCCTTCTAAACTTTGGGAATAATGTACACTATAAAAACTTTCTCAGTTAGTCAAAGCTCTTTGTCTTAGTGAAATTATTACAGAGGTTCCCTTTCCCAGCACACAGTCTTAAGTACCCCCCTCCTCCTGAGCTATCCCTGCTCCTGATGTTCAGAACACCTGACAATCTTATTGGATGGAATTCAGGACTGCTGAGTTCATTGGTGAGACACGTCTTCCTCTTGCTTCCAGCCTCCTGTTTTAAGTTCTTTGTTAGATTGTAATGGTGGGGGCCCAGCTTTATTTTCCTTCTGACTTCTCATTTCTAGCTGCTACCTCCAGTAACACATCTATCCATTCACGTTCATGTACTAGTTTAGGCACTGGAAGAGAGAGCAGTAAACAAAATACTGAACTCCCTGTCCTCATGGAGCTTACAGTCTTATATGCAGAAACACATCAAAGTGCCTTATTAACATATAGTGGTGTCACGTGCTATGGAATTGTTAATACCTAAGGGAATTCTAGACTGACCCTTAGGCTGAGGTCTCTATTATGTGCTGTCAAGTAATACTGCATATCTTTTCTCATTAGCTCTTACCAAAATTAAATTACTAGTTCTGTAATTCAATTAAAATTAATTAATTAAAATAAAGTTATTTTACTGATATCTGCCTCGTTTTAGACTCCATGAGACCAGACATCAAAATGTCATTGTCTCTCATACAGAACCAACCAAAGGAATGTTCACTCAGTAAGTTAATGAATGGATGAACAAGTGTATGCATTGGTAGTCTTCAACTCTGTGAGCTGAGCATAATTAATGAAGGATAGCATATCATAGAGTAAGACCAAAAACAAGTAACTTGTTCAAAACATGTGAATGACAGGACCAACAAGAAAACCTGGCTCTTTTAATACAATTAGTTTTCCCGTACCACACAGATTCACTATGTTAAAGAAAAAAATTTAAATTTTGTTTAAATAAAATTCTGTAAAATTTGTGCATTATAGTTACAGTGGTAGAAAAATAATCAGCAGCATTAAACATTCCTGCTCTTCCAGGAGTGTAACATGTCATCACCATCCTCCCTCAAGACTGCCTGTCACACAATTTCTGAGAGCACATTCTGCTGACAGTCATACTATCTTGGTCGTATCAATATGTTGAAAATAGTTACCAAGAAAAGGTCATTTTACTCCCAACCCTCAAAACAGTGACAAATTACAAATGCTAAAATAAATGTAAAGGTCAAGTTTCATGTCAGTTGTATGTAACAATATTCTAATAACTTTATGTATTTTAATCTTAAGCAAATGAGATCCAGTCCAAAAGAGTTCAACATTTCTCTGTGTCCAGTCCTCGAATGTGCACTTGTTTTCTGCCTATTGTGGCTGTAAGATGCCAGTCTCTGCATTTATCTCTTGGAGTTTTGATTATCTGAGGTTTATGTGGTATTTGGCCGTCTCCAACTCATATCTTCCTGCATATGAAGAATGAAAAGAACTAAATACATTTATTATTTCCCATGACTGAAAACACAATTTAAATAACATTGGGAGTTAAGGATATTAGATTCACTGGTTAGTTGAACATTTAACAGACACATTCCTTATCTAAGAAGTCTAGAAGGATATGTCAATATTTATACAAAGTTGAATGAAACAATGTGTGTATGTCATTTGGCAATCTCGAATACAAGTACTCTACTCACCTACTATGTAATGATTTGTGTTACAAAGAAAGCAGCAGGTTGTAGGAAGTGTAATAACTAAGAAACTGATAAAAAAAGAAAAAATGTTTTTTAATTAGATTGAGATAAAGGTAGGAGTTGAGATCAATTTAGAGTATGCTTTATTCTTTGTCATGGTTAACACATTTTCTTTGTTGTGGTCACTCATGATTCAATTTAAACAGATAAAGGTTCTAGTTGCACCACTTTACTATTGAGTTTGTTTTTACCCATCTGACAAGTAACCCTTCTGCCTGTTTGCGTATTATGTCTTGAGAAACATCATTTGTATAATTGTAAAGAAAACATTAATAATGGCTAGTATAAGACAGAAAGAATTTTCATACATTGTACCTGGTAGTGGATGCTTGTGGTTCGGGGCCTTTTGCATGTTCCAGCCCAATGCCAGGTCATCAGAGACACCCCAAAAATATGCTCATGAGGTCATCTGCTTTTGCAGAATTAGGGAACTGAGGTCTTGTTTTATTCTTCACATAAACATGTCTCCCAACATTTTGTAAGTTCCAGGGTTTAAACATTTTTTACCTGCCTTTCATTGTTCATATTGGTCATCACTTCAGAAGTAAAACTGAATTATCCAATACTTTCTAAGGTTTATACTTTTAAATTATTTTCCCACATAGAGTTAAGAACTTTGTTTCACACACCATGCAAACCCTAGGGCAACCAGTATTGCCTGAGGTATTTGTTTACAATCCAATATCTTCCAGTCACATTGTTTACAATGATTGATTTTCAATTAAATACAAATGCTTAACAACTTCATAGGCTAAACTCAAAGCAAATTTTATTTTCTACCATTTTCAAATATAAAAAAATGGCAGGAATGATATGTTCACAATCTCTCTCTATAAAGATATAATATAGATATATATGTTTTATAGTTTGATCTTTCTTACAATTATGTCAATGCTTCTTTTTTATCCTCTAGTTATTAAATTTCCCATAGGTGACTACAATTTAATTTACAGTCTATAGTTATCACATAGCAATGTTAAAATTTTCAAAATCAGTTGTTAATATGAGATTTTGGTCTACATTAGTTATCTTCCCATTAAAAAAAACATCTTCTTGGAGATTAAACCCTTGTCTGAGGAATCATTGACAAATATGTTTTCCCATAGGGTTGGTTCTCTTTTTATTTTAATGCTGTTTTCTTTGGCTGTGCAGAAGCTTTTAATTTTGATGAGATCCCATTTGTTTATTTTTTCCTCTATGTCCCTTGCTCTAGGGGACATATCAGTGAAAATATTGCTGTGTGAAATATCTGAGATTTTCCTGCCTATGTTCTCCTCTAGGACTTTAATGGTGTCACAACTTACATTTAAATCTTTTATACACCTTGAATTTATTTTTGTGTATGGTGTAAGTTGGTGCTCTAGTTTCATTTTTTTGCATGTAGCTGTCCAGAACTCCAAACACATTTGTTGGTGCCCATCTGTAAATAAATGGATAAAAAAACCTATGGTACATTTACACAATGGAATTCTATGCAGCAGAAAGAAAGAAGGAGCTCCTACCATTTGCAACAGCATGGACAGGACTGGAAAGCATTATGCTAAGTGAAATAAGCCAGGCAGTGAAAGACAAATACCATATGATCTCACCTTTAACAGGAACATAATCAACAAAACAAACTAACAAACAAAGTATAACCAAAGACATGGAAATTGAGAACAGGCTGACAGTGACCAGAGGGGAAAGCAGAAGGAATTTCAGGGGAAAGGGGAAGGGTTTCCAGGAACAAGTATAAAAAACACTTGGACAATAATGGGGGGCATGAAAATGAGAGGGAGATGGGGAAGGCTGTGGGGTGGGGCTGGGATGGGGGTAAATGGCAGAAAACTGTACTTGAACAATTAAAATACAAAATAAAAAATAGAAACATCTTCTTGGAAGGGTACATTAAGAACATAGCAGGAAATCCGGCATATTTGTAAGTACTCTATACAAGGGAACAGGTCACTCATTTTTTCACTAATAGATTTAACATTATTTTCAGTAATAATCCTATACTTTTATAAGATAAGTGTATTTCTAAGATTACTTCGTATCACATTAAATCTGGCATGAAGACTCCAGTATTCATATAATATGTGTCAACCACATCGGTACAATAGTATAAAAGACAAAGAGAAGAAAATGTACTCAGCAGTCAATTCACCTACCATATTGTGAAACTCTCGCTTGTCTCTTATGCTGCTGTGTGTATTGTGTGATGATGTGATAGGCAAAGTTAACCTTATATTAAACATATTTTGACTTCTCATATCATATCATCATGCAATATGCACAGAATCATATATATATATATATATATATACACATAATATAATTACTTTAGATCTTGTTTATGTTGTTTTTGGAAGTGGGTATCGTAGTTTGGAGACTTCTGCCATCTGCACTTGCTCCTCACAAACTTTAAATAAAATTTACATAAGTTTTAAATTTGAAAATAACTGCATGCATCTAGTTGTACAGGCTCAAAGTTTCAAACGGGATTTACCTATTTTTTTCTTTATATCTAGAATCCTTGGGAGAGATCAGTTTTTTTTATCAGGTGCTGCTATGAAAGGTATTCCCCACCACCTGCCCAAATCACTCTATTTTGCTGAGAAAGTAGTCTTCCAGAATACCTGCTTAAAAGAAAGCCTCACTTCTACTTTTTTCCTTAACACTGGACATTATTAAGTTTCTTAGTCTTGCATGATAGCTACAATCCCTGTATCTCTCTGTTAAGGTTTATTTTAGTTGAATTTGCCTTCTGATAATTGATGAAACACAAATGAGTCAATAGAATATAAATACAAAATTAAAACTCACTTTCTATTTGGCAAAAAAGCAACATTTTCTCGAGTAAGGGATGGTTATTATGTGTGTTTTGTATCTAGTTTTTCAAAGTAATATTTGAAAACATGATCTAAATTTTTAGAGTTCTGAAAATAAACTGATTTTGAGTTGTTTTGGGTCAAAGATTTGATTCACATGTAATGGTAAGCTATTTTTCTATCTTTTATACAAAAGATTAGAATTTCAAATGAAAGTATAGAGAAAAAAGGGAACAAAATCCTTAATGTCTCTCTCAGTTAAGGAAAAATGCTAGAAAGAAATATCTATTTACCATTGGTATTACAAGTAAAACATCTGTGATAAGATATATTTCTGTGGTTGATTCAGACTAAATATAGGAAAGGCAGGACAAGCTATAGAATATAGAGTGAAAATAGAGTTTAACTATTTGCTTCTTAGCTCCAGAAATGCCACATTCAAATGAGAATATGACCTTTAAAAAACAACTTTGTACTTTTTCATGAAAATAATTAATATACATTCTTATCAAAGCAATGGAATTACTTTATGTGAGGTCTTTCCACAAGGTATCCAGCCATGCAATATGAAAAATAGAGACATTTACTGAAGAAGATATAAGATACAAGAAACATTGTGCATAATACAATCATGACTCAGTGCCCTTTCAAAGTAGGCACCTTGGAACCTCACGCAGTTCTCCAAATCACCATGAGCTGCCCTGTTGTATTTTCCTGAATTCCACTGATGGTCTGAAATCTCTTCCCTTTCAAAGGTGATATTTGTTTTGGGAAACACCAGAAGTCACAGGATGTGAAAACTGGGCTGTAGGGGGACAAAGTTACCTAGATGATTTGATGTTTCACAAAAAACTCTGCAGGAGACCTGATGCATGAGTGGTGGTGTGGTGGTGATGAAGCTCCCATTCACTAGTTGCCCATAGCTTCAGCCTTCTGAATCATCCAAATAGTTTCTGCAGAGGAATGTTCAAGCTTAATGCAAAATTCAATGCTGATTCATTGCTGTACTCACTCAGTCATTTTGAATGTGATGGCCACACAGTACACATGCTCACGCAATGGTGTCTACAGCCTCCATTGACTAGTACAGTGATGTAACTGTCCACACATGCACATTCCAGTCCACTCTCTTTGACTGCTAGGTTACATTGAGTCGAGCAGTTTCTCATTATATTAACAATGGCTGGACTTTTTCTGCAGACATCTCATGTGTTTAAAATCCATGAAGTTTCCTTGAGCAATGACTCCCCATATAAAGGCTATTAGAAGGCAGAAAACACATCTGAGAATCATAGAATACTGAGTGTGATAAATAATTTGTCAAATTGAAACACTCCTTGGCAAAGAATGGATGAGTTTACCTCATGTGTCATTCCTTCTGTATTTATATGGTTTTTACAGTCTTCCCAGGTGATCAGTGCTTACAGTGTATTGCCCTTTTAGTTGCAGTGTTGGAATCTGTTTCACTTCCCAGTCGTGTGTTCCTCCTATTATTATCCACCACAATTCGTCTTGTGTTGCTTTAGAACTTTTGAATAGCAGGCTGCTTAATCTGGTAAAACTGCCCAAATTCCAAGTTTATGTTTAACAAACATGGTATTGGGTCTTCTAAACTGAATAATATGAGATAGTTTAAAAATTCTTAGAAAGCTGTAATAGAATGAAAGTTTTTAGAGAGGAAGATGTTATTAAATTCTGGACATTACTTTACTTACATAGGTCATTAATAGTCTGCCTACCCAGATTAAGTAAACATCAGCTTTATAGAATTTTTTCTAGTTTTTGAATTGTCTGTTGGCAATTCTATTTTATTATAGTCAAAACTATTTATCTAAAAATAGCATAAAACTTCAACTCAGTTATGTTTAATAATGATGGACATCTTTCTCATATTAAAAATGATCAGACTTTGAAGAGTTGGCCACTACTTTGACACACACTTGCTCCTGTTCAGTGCCAAGTGGGGTGAGGGTGCCTTAGATGCCTACCCAATCATGATTCACTTCTCACAAATATGTTTGAATCCACCTCATTTAACGTCTATGACAGGCATCTCAACAACAGAATACTTTACTAAAATGGAGGGGAAAATACATCCACTACTGGGTAAGCAACCATAATATATTTACATATATTTTAATAGTAGAGGTACCTCTGATATCCTTTATCCGTCTTCCTTTTTGAAAGTAAAAATACAAGTAAGTAAGCAAGTAA
Source organism: Carollia perspicillata (assembly GCA_004027735.1). Lineage (NCBI taxonomy): Eukaryota > Metazoa > Chordata > Mammalia > Chiroptera > Phyllostomidae > Carollia > Carollia perspicillata. Next base: position 9,975 of record PVKM010006349.1, read on the forward strand.
AAGCAATTAGGTTTCCAGTTTCCTAGCTGGACATTTAAATCCTAGACAACTATGAAACCAGGCATGCTGGGAAATGTGTAAATTTAATCAAATGTTGTTATAAGGAATGTGATTATAAAGAGAGTATTTATTTGACTGCAACTCCAAGTTTATTATGGACTGAACAAGTTGTTGTTTTATACATGCTAATTAGAGTGCCATTCTCGATAAAATTGTGACAAAATCACAATGCCTATTCTAACTGTATATTCCTTTCTCTCTTCTCCTTCTCTCATCTAAATTATCAAGTAAAATTTTAGTTAATATATTATTAATAAAACCTACATTCTGTTATCTCCAATATTTTAATCAATAAGGGCTCTTACAGTATCAAAAATATGCTTCTCTTCACAATTGATTTTAATTTAATTAAAATTAATTTACAGAATACCTATAGATTACAATGAAACATGATGGATATTTTCACTGTATACCTATTACCAAATATATTGCATTGAAGAGTACATATGCACAGATACCAATAAATATAAATGTAAGATTTTTAAAATATATGCTCTAATAAAAATGAGATATGTCCAAAAAAATTAGCAATTTCAACTAAGCAAATTTAGGAATGTCTAGTAGAAAATATATAAATTTTATTACAACTTTAGAGTTAAGATACATTAGTGAAGATGTTTCATATTTTCATAAGTATATATAAGCATATTGATTTTGCATAGTGCTTTTATAGGTACATATGTGTGATACTGCCAAGAGAAACTTACTACCTGGACACAGATTTGCTTGTTTAATTCTAGCAATAACATGCAAAAAGTTATTCTGAAATTATTAAAATAAGTAAGTGCATTTAGGTCACTTATTATAATTCAGTTTGGTTTTTACAGGCTTGGTAGGTGAAAAGGGAGAGATAATTAGGGTTTCAGTATCCAAGACAGTAATTTAGATGAAAAAAATGAAGATGGAGATAAGAGACTTCTCTAATATACCTGTAGGTAAAAATTACAAGACATGCCAATGTATTAGAACTTGATGTTATTAAAGGAAAAGAAAACTAGGCCTAGAGTTCTGAATTCAGGAACTGAGATGACAATGGCTGTTTTTCACTGAGATTTGGAAGGACTGCCATTGAGAACTAAATGAAGAGTTTTATTTATTGAGGATGAGAAATAAGAAGTACAATAAAATATCTTGTATTCAGAGAAGAGTTTTGAAACATAAATATAAATTGAACAGCATTTTTTTCCCTTCAGGATGGTATGTAAAGCCATGAGACTGATAAAATCACTTACAAAAAGTGTCAAAAAAACAAAACTAAGACACCTAGAAACAAACTTCATGGATAACTAATACATAGAGGTTGGATGGAGGATGTAGAGTGATTTACAATCAAATGTAGTAAAGAAGCCAAGAGGAGGAACTGTTTCAAGAAGCAGAGTAGCCAACTCTGCAGAATTTTGTTCTGAAGTTAATAAAATAGGTAATAAAATGTGGTTAAGGTGCTGATTGATGAGACTAAAGAAAATGAAGATGGAGAGAAGACACTAAAAATACAAAATTATAAACAAACTATAGCTATAGACAAGTTGATTAAATGCAATAAATATATGGAAAAACTATAGGTTAATGAATTTGAGAAATTATATAAAATGCATACATTTCTGGAAAAGTATAAAATGCCACAAGTAGTGCAAGAGGAAATAAATAGCAAACTGGAATAAACCTATACTCATCAAAATAAAACTCTAATAAAATGTCTCTACATCAAATATCTCTAGGTGAGGTCTACTAAACAAAAAGGCTGTCCAAGTCTTTTTAGGAGGTTAGGCTAGCCATGATTCCAAAATCAGCCAAGAGTAATACAAACTATGACAGCAATAGATCCATTTAAAGTCTGAGTAGGGATTTAAAAACCTAAGAATAGAATTTATCCCAATTTATTAGAGTATTAGAAATATCAATGTAATGATTAAGTTAGTCTATACCAAGATTTTAAGGAGAATTCAACATCACAAAGTCAATTACTATGGACTTATTCTTCACATTAATACATTAAGGGAGAAAACTCAATTTTCATGGCTCTTCAGAAAATCATTTCATAACATTAAATATCAACTTATAATGAAAAATTCAAGATAACAAAGTATAGAAATGATCCTTGAAAGTAAGCCAGATGGTGAGGGACAAATACTGTATGATCTCACCTTTAAGTGGAACATAATCAACAAAAGAAAAAAGCAAAAAAATGCAACCAGAGACATTGAAATTAAGAACAACCTAACAATAACCAGAGGGGAGGTGGGAGGGTACAATGGGGAGAAGGGTTTTCAGGAACTACTATAAAGGACACAAGGAAAAAGCCAAGAGGGTGGGTGGAAGCAAGGGAGGGAGGTGGGTTTGGCTGGGGTTGGGGGGAGGGGTGGTGAGAAAATGCAGACAACTGTAATTGAACAACAATAATGTAATAAAAAATCAATATAAATTAATAAAAATTTTACACCAAAAAGTTAGAGTAAACTTTTTGGAGATATCTCAATATGAATCTTACACTCCTTTGTATCTTGCTGCATAATAAGGAACCAAAAATTTCTTTAAATGCTCTTTATTTGGACCATTTTGTGGGGTTTGGTTGCAGCAAGCAATCCTGACTGGTGGGATAATGTCTTCCTCTCTTACCTAGTTCCCTAAGCATAACATACATGCCAGCAATTGGAAACTGTATCACATTGTTACTGTACTTGCAAGGTAACAAGGTCATTTGCCACAGTTCCACAGATGCTGACAGAAGACCCACCTCTCCCAGATCGGAAGCATCACAGCAATATCATTAGCAAGAACGTCAACACTTTTGCACTGGTTTCCTGAGGCAGTGATCAATCAGTTCTTACAACTCAACAGAGAAGTTCTGAAGACACCTATGTACAGTGGGTTTCTTTACAGTACAAGAGAAGTAAACTTGGAGACACCACTATTTTAAACATAGAATATCGGAGTCATTTATTTTAAGTCTTGTATAATGCAGTAAAATATGAAAAATAAGTGGTATTAGTTTTAGAAATTAAAAAATCACAATAACATTATTTGGAGATATAATCACCTATTTAGAAAAGCTAACACATTCAAACTTACATGTTAATTAAGTGATGATGTCTCTAGGGATAAACCTAACAAGACTGCCGAAGTGCTTTATGAAATATCTTCAACATCATATTAAAAACAAAGATGATTTGAATACAGAGACAAATAGTATGTTAACGGTTCTATAATTTACAATTTTATATATATATATATATGAGTTCATCTTTTAAAATGTGTATTAAATACAGTTTTAACCAAAATTTTGAAGACTTTGTTTGAGAATGCAGCAAACATTTTAAGATACATGTAGAATTTTAAATTCCTAACTGACGTTTTTTAAAAAGAGCATTTTAAAATCTGATGTATTTAGTAAAATTCTATGTTAATAATGAACAGTAGATCATAATACATAAATGTGCCAATTGGGATGAGTTAAAGAGGTGACACCACAAATAATTGAGGAAAAAATATATTGCTTAGTAGATAGTGACTTAAAATGTCATCTCATGGGAGAGGATCCAAGATCAGGGAGGAGGAAGTAGAAGACACACTAACTCCCTCCCATCCGGGTGCGTGAGAATGTCATCAAAAATTCTAGATGAAATTATGATGTAGAAACAACACATAAGACAGTACAATACTTAATAACAGTGACAAGGATGGTGGTGGCTGACAAGAAATATGACATAGAAAGAATGAAAATTCAGATAATGTGAACTACAAGGGAGCACGGTGAATTCATAAGAGATGGGGCAATGCGCACAGCTTATACAGAAATTGCAGCGTAGATTTGGGAGTCTAGCTTTACTCTTGTCCTGAAGTAGATCTTGCTTTTCCCCAAATCTTCTTTACATAGCTTAATGAGTTTTACTAAACTACTTTTCTCAAGTTACATGCACAACAATCAATTAATTAAAATATCACTCATTTTGGTAATATTCCAAAATTGCAGTGACAAACATTGCATCTTTAAGAATAGCTTTTCAAGAATGATTTTGTATCTCCAAGATAACTGTTTTACTGGATTAAGAATTTAAAAAGGCTAAACTCCAATCTTTCAGGATTTTAGAGGAAGGGATGGGGATATAAAATTAATAAGAGAAGCACAACACAATATCCTGATTGTGGCTGACAATGAAAATCAAAGGTGAGAATTTAAAATTTATTAAATGCTGAATAATACCATTTATAATAAAATGTGCAGTGGACTATGGTTGAAGCATTCAGTGGTAGTAGGTATTTTACTTCAGCAGAAGGAGGTTAGGACTGAACATTATCTGGGAGATCAGGAAGGGAACGAAAGGACCGGGACTTCCAGAGCTCGGAGAAAGCAACGTCCATTGCATGTAACTGACAGTATCAGAGTTCCTTCTAACAGTTCACTTTTATAAATTGATATAACCCATGTGTTCTGTCAGGAAAAAGGAGCTTCTTAAGGGCCAATAGGCACATTGACTCCCTTTGGGGTCTAAAAAAATTAATACAGATACAAATAAATAGCTTTTAAATTATTTCATTTGAGAGGAGAAAAAAGACTAATTATGGCAAACCTGATACTCCAATTATAAGTTTTACTGGTGTCTAAATGACAGTTAAGACTACCATTTATATTGCCTTAGGCATGAACTTCTGACACCAAGTCATTTTCTATTTTAAGTTCTATTCCATCAATTTTGAAATCTTGAAAAGGAAACTGAAAAAATTGTTGGAAAAGCACTTTTTCACCTTTCTGTTCTTTCTGCAACCTGAATTGCATGTGTCTGTGATGCAGATAGGCTATACTAGTATATAACTTATGCTTTTTAAAATAAATTTGTAAATATCATTGAGATATTACCTTAAAACATGCTTTAAGTTAATTTTGCAGGATTTCAATATTTTTAAGACCCTTTACCCCCAAATATTATGAATTTAAATGCTAACCTGAAAGTCTAGAATTTTTTTTTTTTTGCTTTCATCTATTTAAGTGTAAAATTATTGAGACAGTTATCATTTTAATTCATGCTGGTAATTGAGGAATATGACAGGTACGTGTTCAGACTTAATTTTATGAATGTATGTGGAGGCTGTTGGTGGTGGTGAGCTTGTCCTTAAAAGCTAAGCTGCATTTAGCAATGATGACCCACACTGAAGGGATACTCTGCCCAAGTTGGTTGAAAAGTTCTGGGATTTATAGTGGTCATGTTTGAGTATGTTTGAAGGGAAAATGATGAGAAAAACACAAGCTCCAAAAAATACACGATCCCAAATCTTGAACTGAGTCATTCTCTCACTGCTATCTCGATTCAGATGAAATACGGGGCAAAGACAGTGACAGCAAAAAGCATCACTCTGCAAGAATTGATTTGAGGGAGACATTTCTTATGCCAGGTTTGATATCACCTTTTCGGCTTAGCCAAAATGTGTCCCATCTGACCAAACTTTCCTGCCAGTGTTTCAACCACACTCTTTAGGGGAAAACCTGCCCACATTGATAACATCCCCAAAGGGATCTCATCCACATTCAGACTCTGTTGTAATTGACTGTTTCTGAGCTAAAATCCATTCTCAAAACCTGTACTTAAAAATGTCTCCAAAGAACACCTTTTCTTCTCACATTTTCATACTCCCTCACATGCTTAATACAAAGGAGAGTATTTGGTGTGATAATTCTGATATCACTACTTATTATATTATCAACTGCAATCTACTTATACCACCCACTTTCTCCCAATTTGAAAACAGCCTTGGTGACACCATAAAATATTTTGCTTATCTCTTTTCATCAAAATTCACCTTACTCTATTTGTGTGTGTAAATTTGAGATCAATAGTAAATGGGTGTATTAAAGCAGTCCCTGACATTTTGAATCCCACTGGGGTCTATTCTTCAATACTCTTTAATCTCTCTTAAATATTTTATAACTTTGCTCCACAATCGTGTACTAGCATCACATCTTCTAAAAGAATCTTAACCTTCAAGCCAGATTTTTCAAATGATAAATTATGAGCTGTTCTAGTCACCGAGGTAGGTCCAGAGGATAACACGGTACCTCCACTTGTCTGCTGCACGGGCCTCTCATCCTCGTCTCCTCTCCTGCCATTCTCTCTGAGAACTTGCACACTGGTGCCTGGTGCTGCTTCACAAAGGTTTACCATTTAACCTCTGCTGAAATTATGTCATTTTATTGCATCTTTTGACTAGAATAAAATGTGCTTGCTGATTTATTCTCACAGATTTTAATCTCTTTTGTAGACTTAAATTTTTTCTGCATACACAAAATTAAGCAGTGTGCTTCCTTCTCCTTTTGCTATATTTAAAAATCTATATGTGTAGGATCATCTTAAATTTTATATCGCAACAAAATATGTCTAAAATTTTGCCTCATGTATATTAACAGTCTATAAATTTCCTGAAATAATAGAAATTCCCATTTGGGAAGAATATCCACAATGAGAAAGATAAAAGGAAACTGCCTTTGAATCATTTGAAGAATTTTTAAAGTTTGGAATAGAGTGAAGTGTGTGGAGCACAGGTCTTAGGTGCAAAACACAGGGGCATAAAATCATCTACAGTCACATTAAACTATATTTTACAAACAAAATGTGAAGCAGAAACCCATGATTCACAAGTATGAAACTGTTAAGTGAAGTTAGGATTATTGATTTTTTTTTTTTGCCTTAATCTTTAACATGACTTAGTACGGTACAGGACGGGGATGAGCAGACTATGGGGTAAATATCCAGGAGTAGTAATCAAACAGAATAGGTGGTATGACAGATAAAATAGTTGCAAATGCAAGAACCATGTCAAAAAAACAGATATTATACAAGTTATCTTCACTTCCCCCCAACTTTGTTAATTTGAGAAGCTCTCATTGTAAGCAGAAAGAGAACAAGCATAGTGATTTTACTTTTTATTGTTGTTTTTAAAACAGAGAAAGTGAATAGTGATAGACTAGAACAAAATCAGTTTTATAGTAACACAGACTTTGGAAAATATAGAGAAAAGTACTTTAGGATCAATGACATTCATTTGGAAAATCTTTTTTTTTTTCATTTTGTCACTATAGCCTTGATATACCTTGTTCATGCAAACATCACCTCTCTTACTGCTCAAGATTTTTTTCTTCAGTTGTTTCTGATTGATTATGTTTCTAAGAAGTAATGATCAAACATTAAAAAAAGTTCATGTAGTTGGAATGAATATTTCCCAAAGCCTTAACATAGTGAAGTTATTAGGGCAATTTATTAATGGCATAAAATAAGACATTTTTCTTTTCCATTGACTAATGAGTTCTCACTCTACTCTCTCACTTTTGGAAAACAAAGCAGCCATTAGAGCAGTTAGCTGACTGCATGTACAGTCCATAAACTACTCAGTAATGGGCAAAACCAGTAAATATTATTTTGACTTTTCAACACTTCAATCCCTAATGTACAGGAAGTTACCATCCTTCCTCTTATTAGGATAGAATTTCTGAAAGAATTGTTAAAATATGGTCCCTGGTTTGAATTATTGGACTTCATAAGGGTTATGTTTATGAATGGTGGTGTTTATTTGTACAGTTCCATTTTCTTACCTGTCCAATGAGGGGTTTGGAATGTATCTAATTGTTAAGAGCTATATAGTATTTTATAAAGCCAGGAGGTATTACCTTTCTCCAAAACTCCAGGTCTATAGCCAATTGGATATTTGAAGTAGTTAAATAAGAATTGATAAATAAATAAACATATTATGTAATATTTACTTTCTTTAGCATTGTGTAGTTAGTGTTATATTGACAGAGAATGTGACCGTATAGCAGCAGTGTATAAACTGACTCAATCAATTACCTTTTAAACAAACGCTCAACTTCTGTAAGAGAAAAAAAATTCTAGTTTCATGGCTCTTTTCTTTATTAATTGAAATATAATTGACATATAAATTTAAGTTGTACAATGTGATGATTTAATGCATTTATATATTGCCTAGCATTAGCTAACACCCCTATCATGCCACATAATTATCTTTTTTGTGGTGGGTACAATTAAGATCTATTCTCTTAGCAACTTTGATATTTATAATACAGTATTGTTGACTTTAATCACTATCAGCTCCCCAGGATATATATTACCTACTAGTGCCCTCTTTGTGCCCTTCACTACATCTCCCCGATTCCTCCATCCCCGGCCCCTAATCGTGCATAGACACATAATAGTTCAGCTTTTTAGACCCCACATATGACTGGTATCATGCATTATTTGTCTTTCTCTGATTGACTTATCTAACCTAACATAATGTCTCAAGTTCCACTCATGTTGTCACGTGGCAAGTTTTCTTCCTTCTTGTGGCTGAATAATATCCCATCTACATCTATTCAACCATACATATTGTGTGTGTGTGTGTGTGTGTGTGTGTGTATAACAACTTCTTTATCCATTTATCCATTGACATACACTGACAAGAAATGTTTCCATTTCTTAGATATTGTGAATAATTCTTCAGTAAACACGAGCACAGATACCTCTTTGAACTCCTATTTTCATTTTCCTTGGAAATATATCCAGAAATGGAATTGCTGGGTCATATGGCAGGGTTTTTTTTTGTTTTTTTTTTTTTTTAAATCTCTATACTGTTTCCCATGGTGACTGAACCATGGCTTTTTATTATCTTCTCTTAGCCTGCAAAAATGCTCAGTCCTGTGCAGTCATCAACAGTATCCAAGTTTTATTAATTCTTAAAAGTCCTATAAAGTCTATTTTAAAAATTTTTGGAGGCTTATTAAATTGAATGATTTATGATATAAACTATAAAATGGCATATCCTTTTTTCTCAAACAGCGGTAAAAGATCTGTTTATCTTTCCATGTAGTCCAGCATTATTTCCTGTAACATTTACCATAGTACAATGAAAGGCATATCTATTTGAACATATGATATTTTAGATGTTTCAACTTTCTACAAATAATTTATTCCTTTTTAATTAATTCCATAAATCAGTAACTTTCATCACTTTTTTGATAGACTGTTTTAGGTCATATTAAGTTTTGCAAATGATTATTTGTCATTTTTTTAATGTATCATCATTCAGAATTTATTTTTGCCTGGAGCTGGTACTCAAGAGGGCTGTTGCTATGTGGTGAATTTTCATCTTACAAAACTCAGGATGAAACTTTAATTTCCAGTGAATCCTTTTAGTTTTAGCTTCCTTTTGAGGAAATCTAGCCTCCTTTTTATGTCCTGAGTACCAGTAACCATGAAAAAAAAAGAGTTTAATTTCTTTCAAGGGCTTTGCATATTTTCTATCCTTTTTGCCACTCTCTATTTTATAAGATGGCGTATTTATTTGCTATCTCATAGATTTGTATTCTAAGCAGGGTCTGAGTTCATACCTTATAAAACATGTGTAAGATATACAACTTTAGAAACAAAAGACTTTTTTTATTCTTTCCAAAAAATGTAAAAATCTGTTCTGCTCATAGTAATGTTCAATTAATGTTTTTAATCCAAGTGTATTCTTGCTATTGTTTTTATATATTTCTTTGTAAAATTTTATACTTCTGAATTTTTAAACAGTTTAAACAGTAATTCTGAAATGTGCCAGGTTATGAGATGCATTGGTATTTTATAGATCCTAATTGTTATAATTTAAAAAGGTGATGTTATGCATATGCAAATAAAAATAGTAACTAGCACTCAACCATGGAAGTACATTTATCTAATGAAAAATTATTATTTTGCCTTTCTGCATATACATACTGTACAGTATAACTTTTACCAATACTTGGCTCAAAACAAGTTATTTTGATGCACATGTTTGTCCAAATTATTCTGTTCGAAATGATATCATGATTCAGTGGCCTCATTTTATACACAGTTTATGGATTCTACAGCTCACAGCTTGACTGGTTCTTATGCTTAGAACAGTTTGCTTTTTTTCTGGTGGCTTAGCAACTCACTGGTGCGGTTGCTGGCTTGCCTTATAACATCTGCTTAAATATGAAAATTACAGCCTGTATATAAAGTCTCAGCATGCATGAGAGCTTTAAATCCAAACATGAAAATGGGATATTTACAGAAGCTTTAATTTCAGGTAACCTACTTTTTACATTTTTGTGTAAAATATAATTTTTAAATATAAAATTTACCCTGAATAGACAGATTAGTGCAGAAATGTCATAAGCCCTTAATACTTTAACCACATGACTAGAAAAAGCAACATGGATTATAATCACTAAGAAAAACATGCATTTATGTACAAAATGTTTCAAAAGCAGTAATTCTAGGGCCAGAAATGGAGAAATTTCCAATTCAAGTATTATAATTTATTCTTAATGTATTAGGTATAAATCCTACAAATGCATAGTAGGGAACTATATCACCTGTGAATAGTTTCCATTGTGATAGTGGATATGCCATGAAGATTACATAATCCAGGTATAAGATTACTCAGAAACCAGGCTACAACAAGGGCTGTAAGCAAACATCACTGAATTTCCTTTCTTCCTTCTCATTTTACTGAAGCAATTCAGTTCACCGAGTGTCATTAACTAAAATGGAGTGCAAAAGTCAGAGCAATTACAAGAGAGGAACACTGAGAAGATTTAAATATGCCCTAAAATGAAATTCTGGCCCTGAGCTCACACTATATGCAAATTCAATATCTCCATTTTAGCAGTCACTCCTCAACAAACACAAAATATAAAATCAACTGGTATGCCCTTAAATTCAGCACAAATCCTGACAATCATTTATACTTCGTCTGTGTTGGGCTAAAGGGACTTTAACAGTGTGCTCCGAAGTCCAGAGACACCTGGAGTTTAATCACACAGATTTTAAGCAACTATTCTGTGGGGCTAATATCTAATCTTTTAAAACCAGTAGTTTCCTTTTAAGACTTTACCCCAAGCATTGTGATTAACCCTGAAGTTGGGGTCTATTCCAATTCTCCACATGGGCTCCTATTAAACCAGTTCTTTGTGTATATCTAATGTAAGTGTGTATGTATGTACATTATAAACAGTAAATTGTTCTCAGCAGTTGTGAATAGGTGGTAAAGAATTCAAGGGCTAGGGCTATGGGGACATTAGATTTTAATGGAGCTTCAAAGACAATTGCTACTGAAAATTAACAAGCACCAAAGAGAATTCTCGTGCTCTCAATCATCTCAGCATCAGTCTAAAGACTGTTAAGGCCATTCAGATACTCACTGTTTTTCTATTTCTTTAATCTGTTTTATACCAGTTATTATATAGTTGCTTAAATTTCTGGTTCTAAATCTGGCTGTTCATATTTTTTTAGTTGTCTTTTGAAATACAGTTTTATGGTGCATATTACCTGAGATTCTGTTTTAATGTTAAGAAGTATCAGTGTAGAATACCATACAAATAAGACACATAGTCTTCATGTACTTCGAACTTTACTGACTGGAATTTGAAATACTTAGAATAGTTTTCTCACAAGGTAACCTCGAGAGTGTATATTCATCCTTTAAGTGTTAGGTCAAAACTCTTCTAAAAATCATTCCCCAAATTTGCATAGTAGACAAATATTTTTCCATATTTTCATAAACAAATTGGCATAATATTTTGGAAATACATTTATTTAATGATTATGGGTTAATAAATTAAAAATTATATATGTGCTGATCTAAGAATGAGATTTATGGAAGAGATTCTGTGTGTATATGTGCATGTATTCTTTGCTTTTTACTTATTTTATTTTCTATTGTTGTTCATTCTAGTTTTCATTTCATCACTAACACTATCAAACTTCCACTATAGAAGACCGTCACCACTAAGATTTTCAGAGACTGGTGTGCATTCCATCACTTGTTTTTTTACTGATTTAGTGAAAGGTATACTCAAGGTATATGATATCCTGGGAAATACGAGCCAGTGTGCATTCTCTGGCCTTGCAAGATAAAACCATGTTAATACTTCAGTCTTTCTTTCCGGGCCTTCTGACACCTTTCCTCAAAGTCAGTACCAGGATATTTACTTAACTACTCTTGACTCGCTTCATTTACAAACTTCAAGAAACCATTTCAGCAACAAATTAGTATTGACTCCAGAACTTCCTGCCATAATGCTAAAACTCTAGGCATTAGAGAATGCTTTCATGTAAATAATTTCTCTTCCATTTTATGAATGGTCCAAAAAAAACCCAAAACATACTTCATGATTAACTCCAAACATATCCATTAGTTCCTTCTAAGCTGTAGTAGGCAAGCCTCGTAATCCTATACACATGTACTCTGTCCTCCCAGAAGATGGAATAAAAAATATATTGAGACCCAATCAATATTGGCCTGCAGACAATAAGGAAAAATAATGATAAATCTTGAGATAACATACATATCATTATATAAAATAGAAAATTCACATGTACATCACAGTATATGAATACTTAGCATTTCATAAAGGTAGTATCTCAAATTACTTTGGTAAAAATAGACTCTAAAAATGTTTTTTAAAAATCGATAGCTGTTTGGGAAAAAAAAAATAAAATTCATGTATCACACCATACAAAAGAAAAAACTAAATAGACAAGGAATATAAATATAAAAAAATAAAATCACACAATTACTAAAATAAAATATTGGGAAAGTTTTTTTCAGTATAATTTCAATCTTTGATGCATTAAAGAAAAGAAGGACTAAAGAAGGATAACTAGGACTAAATAAAACTAATTTTTAAATAGAAACTAAATTATAACATGTTGTAGACAAAGTGTTAATATGCCTAAGATATTAAAAACACAGGAAAAAAGATTTTAAAACAGGGTCACAATATAATATAAAATTAATCTAAAACATATATAAATAAGACTAAATTTAACCATAAATGAAATTCAAAATAAAATGCCACAAAGATTTTATTTTTTATCAGATGAAAAAAATTCAGGAGTTTGACAACATACATGTTTGGGAGACTGGAGGTAAGAGGTATCCATATGCTTTGCTGAAGACCATAAAAAGGACACAAAATTATTATTGAAAAAATAAAGATAAACCAAAGTGATTTCCAATATACATTATTTAATAAAACTGGTAGTAGAAAAGATTGCCTGCACTAAGCTCCTTTGTGTAAGAATACATACATACATACATATATACACAAGCAAAAAAAAGAGTGTAGAAGTTAAAAATGCATTCATTTGCTAATGTTAGCACCCATTGGGTAAGTGGGCGCTACTCAAAGTTTAAATGTTTTTACAGTTTTGACTTTTGGAATCATAATATAGTTTCCATATTTAAATAAATTTACAGAAATGGGGGAAAAGGAGAAAACCTCATATTTAAGCACAAGTTCATTTAAAATATTAACATAGCCACCAACATTTTTAAAGTAACTAAAGTAATTAAATAACTTTAACATAATATTTTAACTATATAGCTTTAGCAAGATATATTCTAACAAAAAATAAAATAAAATAAAATAAAAAGTATGAAGCAAAAGTATTTTAAACTTCATGTTTGTTTTTAGTGGTGGTAGTACAGCACTTCTAAAACTATTTCTTGTCTATTACATGACTGAAAAAAAGAGTAAGATACTGATGTCTGGAGGAATCAAGTTTTTAAGTAAGGTAGAAACAAAATACTTCTACCTAACTTAGGCAGAAAAGTGCACATTATACATGGCAAAATACAGTAATAACCCAGAAACAAGTCCAGATAATTGCTTTAAGATTAAGATGATAATATAGGTCACTGGGGAAAGGGAAAAAAACTAATCAATAGATATTCTGAGATAATTGGTTATCCAGAGGAAAAAGCGAAATTGGAGACTTATGAAACATTACGCGTAAAAGTCACTTTAATGGATTAAGCAATTACAAATAAAAAACAATTTTAAAAAAATGAAATGATATATAATGTATCTTTAAAACAAGTGTATATAGAAGTATTTTTGAGATCTTAAAATGTCTAATCATAAAAAAGCATGACTTATTCAAACTAACTGAAATTAAAAACCTCTTTTAATTAAAACACAGTTTAAAGAGAATGAAAGATAATTTATATGCTGAAAGAAGATATTTGCAGCATATATAACTAACATTAGTCCAGTACATTGAGCTTATTATTAAATTCTGGTAAGTCAATACATAAAAAAACCAATAAACACTATGAATGGACATTTTACAAATATAACTAGAGGAGGACTCACATGAAAAAATGTTCAACCACATTGGTAATCATGGAAATGCAAATTTGTATCACAATTAGAAAATATTATATATTTGCCCTATTGGTCAAAATATAAGTCTGAATAATACATATTGATGAAGAACTTGGTCAGCTTTTATACATTGCTAGTGGGGATATTAAATTGATATAGCAACTTTAAAAAATATGGTCACTTATACTATGCTCCCAGCAATTCCATTCTCACCTCTATAATCTGGGGAGAGCTATGTACCCTTGCTCCAGGAGACACGTAAAATAATGCTTACAACAGCAAAATACAAAGAACAACTTCATTAATTAATAAATGAATACATTAATACTATATATTCCTGAAAGCGTGTAGACTATAGATCTCTGGGAACATCTCATAGAATAGAAATGTCTGAGGTAAAATTGTAAGCCGTGGTATGTTATGAAAATTATATAATTAAAAACAAAAAAAGAAAAAGGAATCAATATATTGCACAATGATATAATAAGAATTTAAAAAAGGTATTATAGAAAAACAAAATAGGAAAAATAAAATTTAGTATATACTGATCTCAACAGGTCAGGAAAGTGAAATAGGAGACAAAGTTGGATTCAAGTTTTATCATTAACCTCTTTAATTCTAGTGGTTCATTCGTGTATTTTTTCTTTCATCCTTCACCTTACATTCATAACTTATAAATATGTTACCAGTTTTTCTTTTGAATATATCAATAGAACAAAATAAATGCATATAAAATTTTACATTTCAACATAGGCTTTGTCTTTAAAGATCTTCATTTATATTACAAAGGATCAAACCAATATGCAAAAGCCTATAGTGAAGTAAAAAATGATAAATACCATAAAATAATAGCAAAGATTTTGCTGTAAAATCTCAGGAATGAGCAAGTTAATATCAGCCAAACTATTTTTTGGAAGAGGTAGGTCTTGCAAACTTTGTGTGATTTACATGTTTGAAAATGAGGACTCCAAATGTGTGTGCTGTAGTTGTGGGAGAATCTTACAGGGTGTCTTTTGCTCTTCAAAATAAATAACTTCGAGCCATGCTGCAGACTGTGTTAAAATACAAAAAGGAGTGGAATTGAAGAAATTGGAAATTAATTGGATGTTTTTATAAGAATTTATTCTCTTGAAAAAACAGTCTGTTTCTTTTTAGTTCATCTTATTAAAAATATTTCCATATAATTTGGGAAGTATCTATGCTGAAGAATGAATTAGTGAAAAATTGACAACATTTTTCAACAATTATTCGATCAATAAATGTTTATTATTACCTTAAATATCACCTTATAATATCAAATTTCATGAAAATGTATTAGTATATTTCAATATAAATTAAAGCACATAGTTTGAAGGAGAATTGGGAACATAATCAAGGAAAAGATTTGTGGCATCCTTTTTCTTAAATTAATTAAGCAAATAAAATATTCTCATTAAGAGAAACATCGAGACTTCATTTTACCTTGCGAATTGTATGTCTATGCTTCTCCATTGTTCTTTTCTTTTTCTTCTTTTTTCAAGTGCACTAAAATGCTGAGGTATGTATTATTCTCCAAATTCAGAAACACATTTAGGGCAATCTTAAACACTCTCTCCACACAGAATAGAATGTTATTCTCTGAATAGATTTTATAGTTTTCAATTTTACTTCACAACTTCTAAGTAATCTCCATTTTTCAAAACCTAATGTACTTCAATGCATGCCATATGTAACTCTATTTCTTTCTTTAAAATTGCTGAAGTCTACTTAAATCCCAATATCTTTGCAACTACTATAAATTTTTATTTAATGTCACTATTATTTTATGCTCACAATTTCGACCCTGAAATGACTATATGCTTTAGTCAAAATACACTGTGATTCCTGCAACTGTTGTAATCTGCTTCAGGGTATGTTTCCCTTTTTATTTCTATTTTGATTCTATCAGTTATATAAAGTAAATGAGCAAGTGAGTGATGTAAAATTGAAACTGGCTTTGACTCCTAACCAAATAATTGCTTAGTGTCTTAATTTACTAAACTTATGATAATTGATTAACACAACAATGAGAACTTAATGCAGTTATCTATTTAAAGTTATTTAAACAAAACTCTAATGAAGTTATGTAATTTGCCCGAAGTAATTAAGTGATAGACATAGAATTAGAACCAGTGTTTGACATTGCTTGAGGTCAAACTTTTCCCGTGGACTTATGATTTTTAAGAAGTATTAATATTTGTTTTCCTATAAACTGGATCTTAGAACATACAAAAATGAAAAAGCTCTATAGGAAGGACCGTACTTCATCAATCACAACTTTTAATTATACGTCAAGGAAACTATGACTATGGAACACGTATTGTACGCCATGCACTGTGCTAGGTGCTTGGGATACAACAGAGGCTGAGCAGGTGAAGTGACTAACCTAATTAAAGCCGTCTGTCTCTCCTGAATAGTTTTTCTTTTCCCCCTTCAGGCAATATTACATACAAGGAAAAGTTTTAATTCCAACAAGAACTAATAAATACTAGTACGTTAAAGTGAAACTGTCTTTTGCCCGAGGGTTATTTTTTCCAAAGAGAATGTATTGATTGGTAAATACATAAGCATGATGGGCTGGTTTATCATTGTAGACTTACTTAAATGTTCTTGAGCTAAGAAACTGAAAGTAGTTGTGCTCCTTCTGCATGAAATATCTGTTTTCACAATCCATGTAAAAAACTATTGTTTGGAAAAATAAATTTACTTTTATTATACTATCAATTTACCTAGAAAGGGGTAATTTCTTTAACAATTTATATGTAACTACATGTATCATTTAGTCTTTTTATTTATTTTACTTAGTTATCAAATAAATGGAAAAGTTAAAGTACATGATTTTATTTGCATGGTTTTATATACATGTTGCAATTATAAGAATATTATCCATGGATAGAAATGCTACAGACATACATTAAAGGGACAATTTGACCACAGAAGAAATAAAGAGGGGAAGGGATAATTCTTTCACTAAATTATTGTTTAAATTTTGTGTTTATGATGATTACTCTGACAAAAATGAAAAAAAGTTCAAATGGATTTTACTCAAAACAGCCATTTATACCAACGTTCCCATCATACATCAGATTGACTCACTCGAACACTTCTCTTTTCATTTCTCACCTTTTAAAGCATTATTCCCCATAGTGAAGATTAATTATGCCTCAGAGAATCAGGTCAGGACATGAGAATATAAGTCAGTGGTATCAATGAGGAATTAACTAATGATGATATCAAGTTTTTGAGACTTGACTTTATGATAATATAGAACATTTTCAAGGTAATTTCACATCAGGTTAGATCTCATGTATAAAACAATATGCATTCACCTTTCAATAAAACATATGTAGAGAATTACAGAATAATTTTATTTTTAACAAATGTACATGTTAAATATCCTTTCATGTTATTAATTCATAAACTTCAGAGCAAATATAGATTTGTCCACTTAAAAATTTCAGTTTTTCCAAATGCATGGCTAAAAATGCCTCTTATTGGGAGGTAGTTGATGGAAGTGTCTGGCCAGTGGCCTATGTTCTCTTTGAATGTAAAGTTTTTATTTTCAGCTGTGAGCTCAGCCAACAGCACCTGCACAAGAATAATAAAAAAAAAAGCCACTTGTCACCTTCGTTTATTTCTTAAAGTCTATTTTATCCTTTAAATCTCTAAGTCCCACAAATGACACATGCCTAGCTTTTTTTGGTGTGTGGCACCTACATGAATACCAGACGCATGGTAGCAGATCAAAATTTATATTTTGAAATCCAAATAGATCTATAAAATCAAACTGGTTGCACCTAAAATAAAATTTGAGTGTTCTGGATCACTAGAATAGTGAGTTTAGGAGAATATATATAAACAGAACTTTTAAAATGTTAAGATTTTTTAAACTTAATTTTAAGAGAATTATGGACAACTGGAACATTTTAAGCACATGAGACACTTGTGAAGATTTCAGTTTTTTAATGATCACTTGTATGCAAAATTGTAAATAGGTTGGGAAACAGTAAGAGAAATAGCGGATCAAGAGATTAAGAGGCTATAGAGTAATTTCAGGGAGGAGGGCTGATGAACAGTGACAATGGAGAGAAGTAGATAAGAGATGCACAGGGCTTAAAACGAGACTCCTGACAGATTAAAATATTGAGAACGGATAATGGGAAAGGAAGAGTCAGGACAGTTTCAAAGCTTCTTGACTATCAGTAGAGAAATATGGTGACATTTATTTCTATAAAGAAGCTGAAAAAGAAGCAGACAATATTTTGAGATGCTGCAAAAATTGCAATTGCAGTACAGATAGATGGGCAGCCAAATATATGAATTAGATCTTAGGAGATTGGATTGTGCTGAATATGTGAGATCTTCACATATAGGGGATAATAAAGCTTTGGGTGATAGTTGAAATGTACAGTGAGAGATGCAATGCTCTTTTAAGCAATTCCTGAAGAACTGAAAATAAACTAATCCTGAAAATTGTAAGAGGAATATTAAGGATAGAAAGAAATCAGTATTTTTTTATTATTACAACCACTTTCTGAAGAAGAAAAGGCAGTCAACAAAACCAAATGTTATTGTCAATCAATTAAGATAAACTAGCAAGTGCCTTTTACATTCAATACCATGGAGAGGATTGCTGACTTTAGAGAGACCTTTGGAGTTTATGGGATTTAAGAACAAATATACACTGTTGAGGATTAAGATAGTAGAAAGGAGTAAACAGAGCAAGTGTAGAGATAGTTTATTGTAAGTTTTGGCTATGGAGATAAATAAAGAGAATGGGGGTTCTAATAGGGCTTGGGGTAAAAGAAAGTTTGTTTCATTGGTTTTGTTCCAAGTATTTTACACATGAATGTATGAAATATACAAGGAAATATTTAAATGCTGAGGATAGGAGAAACTGTAAAGATGGTGAACAAGAGTGTCCAGTGTACCTGAGAAAGTTGTAACATGTTTAAGAAGGAATATGAGGTTCAAATTGATACAATGGATAGAACATTGCATTTGTACATAGACAACTATTTTTGTATAAGAAAAAGCAGGTGCTGATCATACTGCAAGAGTGAGAGATTGAGGGGGCCAGGGATGTGAGTATTTTGAGGAGAGTAGGAATGGTTGAATAGACCCTGTAAATATTATTTTTTTAAGTTCTAAAATTTCTATTTTAGTAAAAAAGTTTTTGGTAATTTTTAAAGATTTCTTTCTTTTTCATATATTCAATCCATTAATTCCTTCTTTCTTTTTAAAAAGATTTTGTTTATTCATTTTTACAGAGAAAAGGGTGGGAGAAAAAGAGGGAGAGAAACATCAATGCATGGTTGCCTCTCGCACACTCCCAACTGGCTACCTGGCCTGCAACCCAGGCATGTGCCCTGACTGGGAACCAAAATGGCAGCTCTTTGATTCATAGGCTGGCAACCCCCTGAGCTACACCAGCCAGGGCCATCAATTCTTTCTTGTACTAAAGTAAATGACATTTTATGTGCCTCGTAATTTCATTATTATAAGTATCTTGGGCTTTTATTCTGCCCACACTTGTTCCTTCTAGCTCAGCTTCATATTTCTTTCTCTGTGGTTTCATGATATTTCACTGAATAATTAATTCACAGAAATAATTACAGGCGATTTGAAATTTTATCACCCCAAATTGCCTTTGTCTCTTCCAGACCAATAAAAACAGAAACTCCTCAAGATAAGGCTAAATTAAAATGACTTTCTTGGTTCCCTGTTCCCTGCCTCCCCTCCCTGGCATGATGAGAATTAGTGTGGGCCAGTGTATGTTCATGAATTTCTAGGGGAGACTAGCCCCCCTTAAACCAATATTAAGCAAGATGCTTGCTGGTGATTTGCTTTTCACCCATAAAATTAAGGCATGCTATTTTTGGAGTTTCTGCTTTGTTCTGGGATGTCTTATTGGCCTTTTCACTTGGGCTATATACCAGATGTTATTACATATCTTCCATCAATCCTCCTCTTCAAGGTGATGAAGATTCGTCAATATGATTAGGGTGAAATTGGCATTTACATATTACCAGTTCCCAAGACTTCCAATTTCATCTCACTTTTGATTTCTTACTTACCTTGTTGCTCAGTGTTTAAAAATATTTTAAAAGCCCAGCAATATTTAAATTTTAATTGACAGGTTTGTTCTGAGCATTTAGTATACTGTATAATAGGAGATAATCATTATTTTACTCCTATTCTTCCATAGCACAAATGTGTGTACACAGTAGATATAAAATCCATATATGTGTGAATATATAAATATGCATGTATGTGTATATGTATATGCATACATTTATAGATGCTCATATATATCTATATAAAACTTATTTTAAGTAAGTCATAAAAAAGAGTATGATAACATGTTGTATCCCAGTATAATTTATAGATGTATATCAAAAATAAATACATAGAAACATGAACGATGAATAATATTTGAGGGCAAACAGGTAATTTGATTGTCATTTCAAAGGAGATAGCATGTTCAACACACTATTAGAAATATGAACACCTTATTCAAATCATAAAGCACAAACTGTTTTTTACTATGGTGAATATTTATTAGATTTTGAATCTAATCATCTTCACTCTGTGTGTCAATAGAATAAAACTTGATATGCTTTTATAATACCCAATAGAGTTACCTTGTAGGGAAAATTTTATGTTCTCATTACCATATAGCTACAAAATAAAAGTAGATTAGACCCAATAGAAAGCTCATGAAAGAAGTGAATGTTTTGATAAACGTGAGTCTGGAAGGAAGCTACCAATAACTATAGCAACTATTCATTCTATTATGCAAATATTGAATGCAAGCAGCTGGTAGGGGGATGAAATTACCACGTCTGGTAGTTAATAGCCAAATTGTTATATAAACACCTTTCTTAATGAGGGAAAGTAATTTTCTTAAATCAAATGCTTCAATAAACCTTCATAAGAGTGTGCCATGTTTCTACAAGCAAAGAGATTATTGTTTTCCTCCACCCTTTATTTAGACAAGAAGATAAATGAACTTGGTCTCATAAATATTAAGAAAAAGTTTTCTAGTCATTATACAGAGCGTGGTATTATGAAGACAGAAAATATAACAGCAATAACATAATAGCATCATATGAAAATATAATATTTGATGTTAGAGTCACAAGAGTAACATCAGTGAAAGTAAAATCATAACACTTGATGGAGATTTGTGAAAAGGGAAAGAGAATTGTCCATTGCCCATAAAGTGCGAGGCTCTGTAGTAGATATTTTCAATATGTTACCTAATTGAACTCACTTGATAGCAATGGAACCAGCTATTATCTTTATATATGAGAAAGGCCAATCTCAAAACATAAATGGCCCGCACAAAGCTATAGAGTTACAAAATGGCACCAACAGGCTGCCAGCTAAAAATTGTCACCAAAGTCTTCAATCCTGATTGTATCCTCAATGGAATGCTAAATTCACAATGAAATAGCTATGGCAAATCAAGTTAATATAAAAGGATAGTTTAAAAATATATACCATTTATTTAAGATGATTGTAGAAATAGTCAAATAAGTGATGTTTTCAAGTAAAATAGTCATCACAACATTTTTAGTATATAAATCATGTTTCAAAACAGTAATTTTTACAAATACTTATATTTAACATTTGAAATTCTAGTATAATAGCAATGATATTCTTAACACCATGCCTTAACATGAGTTTGAACCAAAATTGGCTTCAATAAATGCAGATGAGGCAAGGCTGGTGAGACGGAGTAAGTTAAGAGCAGATGGGGAGGGGAAGGTTAGAGAAGCAGCAGGCCTGGCTAATGTACATCACTTAGGTCAGTATAAAACCTTTCAGTTTGATCCTGAACAAGACAGTAGGCCAAAAGCAGAATTTGATCCTGAGTGACCTGTGTACTCTCTTCATATCAAAGAAACCCTCTGAATATTGTACTGCAAATATACCATGATCATATACAAATGGTGAAAGCTTGTTTACAGGACTTGGACAATAACATAGGCTTGAAAGAAAGTGATACATGTGGAGTTGATCCATAGCAGAAGTGGATGGATTCTGAACAAATATTGAAAGTACAGTTAACAGGATTTGTTTATAGATCCCAAGTATATAATAAGAAAAAATAAGCACCAAAGATATCTCAAGAATTTTACCCTGGATGGTATAGCTCAGTGGATTGGGTGTGGGCCAGCAATCCAAAGGGTTACTGGTTCGATTCCCAGTCAGGCACATGCCTGGGTTGTGGGCCAGGTGCCCAGTAGGGGACACATGAGAGGCAACCACACATTGATGTTTCTCTCCCACTCTTTCTCCTTCCCTTTCCCTTTCTCTAAAAATAAATAAAATGTTTTTAAAAAGTTAACTCAAGAATTTTTGACTGAATAAATAATAATTTTGAGATTGTACAGGGAAGAGTTAGATTTTTTTCTCATGAAAAAGATAAAAAGGTAATTGGTTCCCTCTCTCTCTCTCTCTTTCTCTCTCTATATATATAGTCAAATGGTCATGGTCCAAAAAGAAGTCAAAATAAAAGTTGGCATGGCCTTGAATAAATCCTAGACTTTTAAAAAAAGACATTTTTTACCTTACACATAAAAGTTATGTCCTTTGATTAAATAGTAATTAATACATAATTTTAAAGTCAATATATAATACATATTTATATATTAGTAATACATACAGATGTAAATGGTTTATGCTATTTCTCAAGCTATATACATAATTCTGAAGAATTACTTATGGCTGTAGAGAAAATGTGCATTTTGACAAATATATTGTGTTTGAAATATTGCTTCATAATGTGTTAACTTTAAAAATAAACATGAATATAGAGTTCTGGGAACAGGGTTTAAGAGGTGAAAAAGCAAGATTGATATGATAAAATGTATTAAATACTTAAATATGAAAGTTAAGATTATAAAACTTTTAGGAAAAAACATGAGTGTAAATCTTTATGACCTTGGGTTAGATAGCTTCTTAGATAAGAAACTCTAAACAATTGAAAAAAATAGATAAATGGGACTTCATCAAAAATAAAATTATTTGTGCCTCAATAGAGACTATTTGGAAAGTGAAAAGACAACCCACAAAATTAATGAAAAAATTATTACAACCCATCAATGAAAAGATAAATAACCTAATTAATAGATGATCAAATTATTTGAATAAACATTTCTCAAAAAAGGATATACATAAAGCCAATAAACATATGAAAATACATTTGATATCATTAGTCAGAGAAATGCAAGTCAAAACCACAATGAGATACTGCTTTATAAACAATGTAGGTATAATAAAAAAAGATAAACAATATCAAATGTTGGTAAACTAGGGAGAAATGGAACATTCATACTTTGCTGGTGGGGATTTAAATGGTACCAGCCACTTTAGAAAACAGTTTGGCAAATTCTCAATAGCTAAAAAATTACCATATGATTCAATGATTTAACTCTTAGGTATACACATAAGAGATACTAAAACTATGTAAACACAGAAACTTTTATATGAATGCACAAGGCATAACTGTTTATAATAACCAAAGTTTGAAACAATGCAGATGCCATAAAATATGGTATATCCTTACAATGGATCATCATTCAACCACACAGAGAAATATTGATATATGTTAAATGCTAATATATGTTACATCATGGATGAAGGTTTAAGAGAAAGGTGAAAGAAGCCATACACAAAAGGCCATGTCTGTTATGATTCCATTCATATGAAATGCTCAAAATAGATAAATCCAGGGGGAAAGTAAATTAGTGTTTTTCATAGGCTGGAGATGGAGGCAAAGGGAAGAGACTGCTAATAGACATGAGCTTCTTTTTTGGATTATAACAATATTTTTAAATTATATGGTAGTGATGGTGGTACAATTTTGTGAATATACTAAAAACAAAAAAAAGTACAGTTTTTTACAGATTATTTATTTATTTTATTTTTAGACAGTGGGGAAGAGAGGGAGAAAGAGAAGAGGTGAAATATTAATGTGTGATTGCCTCTCACGTGCCTCCCACTGCGGACCTGGCCTGCAACCCAGGCATGTGCTCTGACTGGGAATCAAACCAGCAGCCTTTTGGTTCACAGGCCGGCACTCAATCCACTGAGCCACACCAGCCAGGGCAAATTTTACAGTTTAAAGCAGTAAATGTTTTAGCTTGTAAATTACATAGCAATGAAAATTAAAAATATAAAATTAGCCCTGCTGCTGTAGGTCAGTGGACTGAGCGTGGACCTGAGAACCAAACAACCACAGTTCTATTCCCACTCAGGGCACATGCCTGGGTCACAGGCCAGTTCCCAGGAGAGGATGCATGAGAGGCAAGCATACATTGATATGTCTCTCCTTCTCTTCTTCTCTTCCCTTCTAAAGATAAATAAAATCTTTAAATTAAGATTTTTATCTAAAGATAAATAAAATCTTTAAATTAAAACCAGTTATTTTTTAATTCTGAAATTTATGGCTCATTTTCCATCTCTTTATTATGAAAATAAATGATAAGATGCTTGTAAATTTATGTAAAAAGATTAGAGAGAGGTGGTTTTGCAATAGAAAAGAAAGGAATATAACCAATAATTCTTTATTGAAAAATTCATTTGCAATTCTTACCATCTGTGTGAATCTGAGAAATTCTTTAAGCTCTCTGATTTATAGTTTGACTATCTGAGGTATGAAGCCATGTCTTACAGGATGGTTATAAGCTCTGAAATCCTCATGAATGAGAAAGATCTTGAAAAACTTTTTTTTAGTCTGACTCATAAGGTTGATGTGGGTATAAAAGCTCATTTCAACACATAAAATTATATCATGCACTGAAATTATCTGACCATGCTACAACCAAACCTTGAGCATCTCCAAGGTTCCTTTCCTTTGAAAACACACCATATTATCTTTAAAAGGAGTCACTGTAAAAGTTGAGGTTCTATCACTTAAATTCTGAACAGCACAAGAGACAAGAGTTGGCCATCCCACCATCTTCTCTCTGGCACATTACACCATGGTCTTTTCCCACCACTTTTTGCCAACTTCTCCTGGAAGTCCTGTTCTAAATGGATACTTTGTTATTATAATATGCTCCCACATTCCAGGATACACAAGTTATATTCTCTTAAGAAATTCATTTCCAAGATCTTCTCTAGTCCCTGGAACAGCAGAGTGGGCCTGCAGATTTTTCATTTTAACAAACATGTAGCCAGAATGCCAGTCTCTCTCTGGCTCATAGAGCATCATTACACAGTCTACCGGGATAAAGGTCCCTCTCTTTTCCCAACCTCAACCCCTGGCCACCTTTGTTCTATCCCTTGCTCAATCTGCTTTGATAAATGAAGTCTTTGGGGGAAGTCTAGAGCTAATCTTTAAAAAAATAACACAGGGATTTTGAAGATTGAAATTATTTTTAAGTAAATATATTTACCAAAATTATTTTACTTGGGTTTCAGAACACTAAATTTAAATTATTCTAAAAAGTTCACATTTCAAAAAAGTAAATCTCAAACTACACTATAGCAACAATTCATATAAAGATTCTGACAATTCTAGGAGAGTAAAGTAAAGTTAGGTGAAGAATGATTATAGCATGAGCAAGAATTAAGGTACATGCAGGTCAAGGTAAGAATGATTGCTGATTATGCATAAGCCTAACAGGATTTTAAGAATATAGACAAAATGTGTTAGGAAGACAAGTTTTAGTTCAAGAATGACTAATATTTTTAGCCTTGGGAGCAAAGCTAATGTCTGAGTTAAAGAGACAGATTGTTAGTGCAGTTGTCAGCATAGTCATCCATCTGGAATTGTTTTCTCCTGGTTGTTTTTCCGTTTTTCTATTAAAAAATCCTCTCTTTGTTGAACAAAATGAAAAGTAACATGCAATTAACATGGATATGCTTCCAGATGATTTTTTGGCATAAGAGTTGTGTCTGACATTTAGCAAATCACCTAATTAGTCTCTGTCAACATTCATCAACCTGTGAAACACATTTTAAAGGTTTTATTTTCATGACAACAAAATCGGTAAATTTTAATGTGCTTAAGATTGAAAGGGTTTTTTTTTAGTATACAAGTCATTATGAAATGTTTAAGTCAATAATTTAGTGGAATAACTATTATCTAAAAGAAAAAATAAATAAGGTACAGCTCTTAAAAACTCAGAGCTTAGATTTCTTAAAATAGTTATATTTTAAGCACACAATATAATTATTGGTGAAAAGGTATTCTATTTTTCAATATGTTGTTCCTTCTTAATATAATGTTTATAATTCAACTGCATAATTAGTCTCATGCCTTACATATTAGTATACAACACACCCAACCATTGACAAAAGATTAAAATGCAGAAACCTCTCTATAATTAGACTATGAGGTATAAAAATTATAAAGTGGGAATTCTTATTCTTCTATTATATTTATCAAGTTGAAAATGTTAATTCAAATATATGCGGATTTTTGAGTCATTATCGAGTGAGATCAACCCAAGTAGAGGCTTCAAAGTTACAAAGAGGAATGAATGTAAAGGGGAAAATTCAACCAAGAAATTTTTGTAGGTTAGCCTTTAGGGAATGAAAGGAAAGATATGTAAAATAAACTAAAGCCTTAAAACTCCTCACTGTAATAGTTAGGAGGCTAAGAGCCCAATGAGACCTGCTGCTCAGGGCTAGTTTCTAATAAGAGTGGAATTAATGCCATTTGATTTTGCGCATTGAGAAGGGAAGTAAGGAGTATGTACCCAGTAATGCACAGGGACCACACCTTAATGTATGACCTTTGAAACAGCCTTTTAGAATGTCTGCAAACCCCAAGATGGGAGGCAGAATGTGACAAAAGTATCTAACCGTATTAAAAATGTATGAAGCAATCTCACAGAAGGAAGTGGGGAAACAAGTTGCAAGCCTCAGTAACTTTGGAAATTTAAATAATGGCAGAGAGTGGGAGACAGTTTTGTTGTTACTAAAGTGGAGAGTTATCGATCAACAAGGGGAAGAAGCTAGAATGAGCCATGTGTTTGTGGATTAGAGGTAGAGATAGCAACATGTTTACCATAGCTGGTAGCATAGAGGTCTATGTATAGATATGTGTAAAGACATGGTTTGGTATATACACATGTATTTCCTTCTCTGTCACCTCAGAGACCCTAGAAACAGTCACAGCATCAAAGAGCACACCTACCACACAAACCTGAGTTCTCAGTACCATTTATTCAGTTAAAACGAATAAGGTAAAATGGATGATTCCATGCTTGGGTAGGAGAAACACAAAATGAGCCTGTCGCACCTGCAGGGTAGCAACGTGAAGACCCTCTACTATCCCCCACCTCATATCAACTTACAGCCCCCCAGATAGCGCCCCACGGTGATGGGGAATGGCTCATGGGACACAAAGGCCACCTGAAAAATCTCCCAATGTAGTACTGGATTACAATCCAAAATCCCAAATAAAATTAACGTTTGTATTAATATGAATATACATTTGAATGAATCAATAAATGGGGAGAATCAAAAACAAATTACCTTGCAGAAAAACTTCAAACAATTTGTGTAGATACTCCACCCCCAAAGCGATGGAGCTAGCCCCCGACTCCTCAAGTGTGCGCTGCACATGCTTCCAAAGAGGTTAACATGAAAAGGGTGAAAGAAATGAGTTAACTTACAATATCCAAACTGAAGAAATACTACGTAACCCAGATGATCAAGGTTAACATCAGCAGTAATAAGTCCTTTTGAAAAGATCTATCTTTAATATTATTTGATGAGAGATGCACTTGATCTGTCTGGCCTTCCTGCCTAAAACACATCAACTAAGTCTAATTGTTGAAAAAAATATCAGACAACTCTCAGTTGAGGGATTATTCTACAAAGTCCCTGAGCAGTATGACTCAAAACTATCAAGGTCATCAATAACGAGGAATTTCTGAGAAATTGTCAATGCCACAACAACCTAAGGGGGCATAATGGTTTAATGTAATATGCTATCCTAGATAAGAGGCTGAAAAAAATTAATAAAATTTAAGTAATGTATAGGTTTTGATTAATCATAACATATCAGTATTGGCTCATTAATTGTGAGAAATATATTTTACTGCTACTTACTGAACTGGACAAGGTTGGGTCTGGCTCAAGCCAGCTTGTAGTATGTGGGTTGTTAATTTCATGTAGGAAAGATTTCACAAATGAGCCCAAGTGATTTTGACAATATGCTCATTGAGGCTGACAGTGAAACAAAGGAAAAACTTAGGGTAGAAGGAATAACTAGAGAGACCATGGGCAGTGCTCTGCTTCGGATCCCCAGAAAAATTACAGAAAAGGAGTGAGCCCAGCTGGGGCTGCTGTTAGCCCACAACTCACTGGGAGATTAGAGGAAAAAGGGGGCCCTGGACACAGCATCAGGATGCAAACCTGTGTTCAGCTGCCTCTGTTCTGCTCCTCTGGCTGCAAGTCTCCTTGGGACCTTAGAGTTTAGGAGGAAACAAAAGTTCACGCCCTCATGCCTGGGCAGAGTCTTTGTCCTGAGGGCTTTTTGCCTTTTTTCTGCATGTTAGAATCTTAGGGGAAGTTTCCAGCAGAATATTCATCAGCTTTCCAGGTGTATTTTAATAATGCTTATGCATCAAAATGGACACACAGAAAGGTTTGAGATACTCTTTGGTCTGTTATACTGCTTTATTTTTATCCGGCCTTTAATGGAGTTTTTGTTATTTGTTCCCCTGACTTCATCTGTCCTTGAGTTTAGCTGGCACAAATGACATTAATTAGGTCTCTGCTGTCCGTTTCCCAGGCCAGGGAGATGTAAGCTATGTATTCTCTGGTTAGGGAGGAGGGGTATGAACCATTTGCTCTCAAGTGACCTTGGTTCAGGGAGATAAGGTCTTGCAGTTCACCAGCTGGCAATAAGCTACTCAAACTGTTTGACCTTGTTTAATTTTCTTGTCTCAGTTTCCCCATTCCACTTGCCCAGGAATTTTCCTAGCTTCTCACTATCCTGTCACATTATCACTGTATGATATTAATAATGTAGAGAAACTACCGGTATGTGAAGGTATGAGGAAACTCTGTACTATCTTCCCAGTTTTTCTGTGAAAGGACAGGATTGGAAAAAAAAATAAAAGCAATGTTTCCCTCCAAGTAGTTAATAGAAAACTAAATTACCAAGACAGTAAGAAAAGACCAGAGTAAACAAATCTCAAAAACTAATTAGGTAACTGCTGTAGTTAAAAGACAAGCTCTGACACCACACAATTGCCACTGTACCTTAACTACAATAACACTGTGGAAGCTTCCTGATCTCCTCCTGCTCTAACATTTCCAGGGCTTCTCTATATCAATTTAATGCTATTTTATAGCAAAACACTATCACAGCAGCATATCATATATTTCCACCGAAGCATCAAGCTTTTAAAAAGTAGGGAAAACATTATACGTGTAGGTGGAAATCCATTATTACTGAGCCAAATTAAAAATGGATATACTGTAATTTTCTGTCACAGTAGGAGCACTAAAAAAAGAATCCCTCTTGAAGTGGCATTTTCCTTCCTCCGTTACTAGCCATAAAGTGTACTTTCTAATTAAAAGTTTTAAATGACTTTAATTACTGAAATTAAAAAAAAAACTTATGTCAAAATTAGCCCCCACACAATGTCTAGTCATTAACATGAGGTTATGAACTTATTTAGCAGAAGTGAAGATAAAACATAGTAGTTGAAATCTTAAAATATGGAGAAAGATACTCTATTCATGATTGTTGGAATTTAGCTAGCCCTGTATTACACTGGCTTATACTAATTTTAAAATAAAAATAATAATCTAAACCAGATAAATTAAGACTTTTGAAAAAATAATTACATTAAAAGGAAGAGTAAGAGAGATTTTTTTTCCCAAAGAAATAAACAGTCATTTACCTGATTAAAATAGCACCTACTTGGTCTTCTTTGGGGAAAACATTTTGTTGCAAAAAGTATGAGTTGCTATTAAGGAGGGTTCACATGCTTAAAATAAATTCTGCGATCAGATATGCCTGAGTTAGATATCTCTACCTGGTTCACGGTTGTTGAATTGGCTAATCAGATAAATGAAAAGAACATCACCCTACACAAAAGATCCTTCTTCTACAAGTAGAAATAAGCAATGCTTCCTATTCTTAGCTATAAGCTCCAAATATAACCTCCAAATCAATTTGAGCATTGTAGGCAGAAAACCCTATGATACCAATAACAACACATATCCATATTATTTTATATATACATTTAGCTGTTCCTTGACTTATCATGTACTATAATCTGATGTGACTCTTACCCTTGTTATGCATGAAGTGCCCTACCAAGACCTCATCTTTACCTTAACTCAGCTTTTATGTCTTTGCTATTATATTTAAAACATGCCATCATTGTATAATTTCTTTACCTTCACAGAATATAATGGCCATGATGCTCTCTTTTTTTCTCTCTGGAATCATTCTCAAAGTAAACACACAAAATACTCATCATTCTAGTAAAAAATATATATTTATAGGTTTATGGTTAAAAAATTAGTTGAGAACTAGCCAAAAGGATATCACATTGCTCATAAAGTACTCTTTTTATCTTTTTGTATAATTGCTTTTGTGTTTAGTGTTAGAAGAATGAGTTTTAATTCAAGTTCAAGAAACTGGTGTCAAGTTACAATGTTTATTACAACAAAAACTTATGTGTGTGTTGTGCTCAGGCATAATATCAGGGTCATATGAAATGAGGAGATAAAACCGAGGAAGTTGAATAATACTCTAATTCTTAAGAAGCCAAAATTGCAAGATTCAAATAATTTATTCTGATTTTTACCTGAATATAAATTGGTGGAAGATAGCAAACTCCCAAAACACTGAGTGCTAAGGATTTTGTAAAGTATTGAGCATCCCTACATATTTCACATAAGAATTGATTTGTTATACTGTTTTGAAGGGCCTTTGGACAAGGTTCAAACTATTTAAATTGTGCAAATATTCTTCCAGTCAAGACAGAGGCGTGGGCAGATACAACTAAAATATAAAACAACCATCACAGAGAACCATCTCAAATCAAGTTGAATGGGAGTCTGACAACTACGAAATTCAAGAAAGCACATCCATCTGGACTAGCTGATAGGGCACAGATACAGAATGAACTGGCCCCACACCCATGTGTGGTGGACAAAAATTCAAGAGGGATAGTGAGGAGTCCCAGCCCCACAGACGAACCCTCAGCCCAGGATTTCAGTGCCAGAAAGATAAGTCCCCACAACTCTGGCTGCAAAAGCCAGCAGAGATTGAATTGGTGGAAGAAACTTCTGGAGCCCCAAGTGGTTCCTCTTAAAGAACCCACACATGGACTCACTTATGCAGACTCACTCCCTCTGAGATCCAGTACTGGGGTAACAGCTTGAAAGGCACCAGTGGTATACAGGGAGAAACTGACGTGTCTCCCATACAGGTGAACAGAGGCCATTGTCTCTTTTCTAAACCTTCCCTCCATAGAGCCAGAAAGTTGATGCCGAATTTGAGATTCCATGAACCTGGCTAACACTGTTTGACCTGCCTTGGAGGTCCCCAGGGACTTTACCCCACTCAACTTATGTGACCACCCAAGCTGCTTTTCTATATGAATGGCAGGTCTTGGCTCATGCTTCACAACTTCCTAAATCTTATCAAGCAAGCAACAACAGACCTCAGTGAGCCCCAGACCTGGCACTAGCAACATCCAGCCTAGATTCACAGTTTGGTTTTGCCTGTGAATCTCCAAGCCTAGCATAAGTAGCAGCCATCTTAGATTGCTTTATAGCTCAGACAGGGCATCCCTGTGCAAAACACAGGTGGGGGCTGACCTTGGCCTGCACCCCCCAGGAAACCCCAGGGCTAGTGCACCCAATGGACAACTATAGACCATGTTAGAGCACCACCACCCTGCCCCTGCACTGCTGATTCTCCACGAAGGGTGGATGTTGGTGGTCAGTGTCACAGCTGGTTCTTGCAATTTACTGGCTTGGGAAAATCCCTCCCATTGGCTACCAACAGCATCCAAGACTCAACTACAAGAGAAGGGTGTACTCAACCCACATGAAGGGCATATCTGGAGTACCCAGCTTGGGTTATAGGGGAGGCTGTGGCACTGGACCTTACAGGATACTTACTACATTAGGCCACACTATCAAGACATGGAGTCAAAGCAGGTCTATCTAATACATAGAAACAAACACAGGGAGGCTGCCAAACTGAGGAGGCAAAGAAACATGGCCCAAGTGAAAGAACAGACCAAAACCCAAGAAGAAGAACTAAACGAAATGGAGATAAGCAATCTATCAGATGCAGATTTCAAAACCCTGTATATAAGGTTGCTCAAGGAATTTAGCAAGAACCTCAGCAGCATAAAAAATATCCAGCCAGAAATGAAGGGTACACCAATTGAAATAAAGAACAATTTATAGAGAAACAATGGTAGAGTGGATAAAGCTGAGAATCAAATCAATGATTTGGAACATAAGGAAACAAAAAACAACCAATAAGAATAACACAAAGAAAAATGAATCCAAAGAAAAGAGGATAGTATAAGCAGCCTCTAGGACAATTTCCAGATGTCCAATATTTGTATCATAGGGATGCCAGAAGGAGAAGAGAAAGAGCAAAAAATTAGAAATTTATTTGAAAAATAATGAAAGAAAACACATGTAATTTGGTGAAGCAAATAGACATGTAAGTCCAGGAATCACAGAGTCTCAAACAAGATGGATGCAAAGAAGCCTGCCTACTCCAAGACACATCATAATTAAAATGCTAATGGTTAAATATAAAGAGATAATCTTAAAAGCAGCAAGAGAAAAGCAGTTAGTTACCTACAAAAGAGTTCTCATAAGACTGTCAGCCAATTTCTCAAAAGAAACTTTACAGGCTCAAAGGAATTGGCAAGACATATTCCAAGTCAAGAAAAGCAGGTACCTACAGCCAAGATTGCTCTGCCCAGCAAAGGTATCATTTAGAATCAAAGGGCAGATAAAGAACTTCAGAGACAAGAAAAAAATGAAAGTCTATCATCACCAAACCATTGTTATATGACATTTCAAAGGGACTTATTTAAGAAAAAGAAGATCAAAACTATGAACAATAAAAATAACAGAAAATGGCAAAAACTACAAATGTATCAACAACTGAATCTAAAAAACAAACTAAGCAAACAAGAAGAACAGAGACAGAATCATGGATGCAGATAGCATTTTAATTGTTGCCAGATGGGAAGGGGGTAGAGGGGAACAGGTGAAGAGTGAGGGGATTAAGAAGTACAAATAGATAGTTACAGAATAGCCATAGGGATGTTTACATCCCTGTAACTTTAGTACAGTATAGGAAATGAAGTAGCCAAAGAACTTATACACATGACCTATGGACTTGAACAGTGATGGGGAGGAGTGGGGGATGCTTTGTGGAGGGAGTGGGGGATGTTTTGTGGAGGGCAGGCAAAGGGTGAAAATCAGGACAAGTATAATAGAATAATTAATAAAATGTAATTTAAATACATAAATAAATAGTGCTAATATTTTGAACCTGCACATTTCTTTTTATTAACAAACATATCCCTAAGATACATGGATATGTTGAGAATTTTCACTAAATACATAAGTATAAGAAATACTTTAATGCTTAAAATATTAGGTGGTAGCATAAAATTAGAATATTAAAATAATATATAAAACATTTAATGACAAGACAATATGTTAAATTACATGTATCATGCTCCCTTTTTCAATTAAAATGTATCTGTGTGTGTGTGTACATATGCCTGCTTTCTAAAATCATAACACTGTCTTCGCTGGTGTGTCTCAGTTAGTTGGAGCATTGTCTCGTACACCAAAAGATTGTTGGTTCCACTCCCAGTCAGGGCATACCTAGGTTGTAGGTTTGATTCAGAGTCAGAATGATCCATTCAAACTAAAACTCAGATTTTATCACCTCTTTCCTCAAATTCTACATTTTCCATTAGTGTCCTCAGCTTATAATCATAGCTGTTTTAAATTCATGATTTGATAATGCCAACAATTCTGCCATATTTTGGTCTGTTCCTTATACTTGCTATATCTTTATCTTTTCAAACCATGTTTTTTACCTTTTGTTATGATTTATATTTTTGTTGAAATACAGACATGATATACAAGCTAAAAGCAACTACAGTAAAAAGGTCCTTAATATCTAGTAGTGAGGTGTTGGGGAAGGGAAGTAGTCTATAGTTCTATAGCTAGGCTTCAGTCCTGAGATGAGCCTGAGGTCTATACTGTAAATAAACCTCTCTAATGTATGTAAGTTTTTGTTTGTGTTTTCCTCTTTTTTCTCACCCCTGTAGGTGGCACAGGGTGGCTAGAGGGGACTTCAGGTTGGTTGGTCTCTGATAAAATAGTTTCATATGAGAATAGGCCTTGTTAA
>PVKM010006350.1:0-44577 GCA_004027735.1 Carollia perspicillata
CCTATTAAAATACCCATGACATGTTTCACAGATATACAACAAATATTTCAAAAATTATATGGAACCAGAAAAGAGCCCAAATTGCCTCAGCAATTTTGAGAAAGAACAGAGTAGGAGGGATCATAGTACCTGGTATCAAACTATATTATAAGGCCACAGTCATCAAAACAGTCTGGTACTGACATAAGAACAGACACATGGGTCAATGGAATAGAATAGAAAGCCCAGAAATAAACACATGTCTCTATAGTCAATTAATATTCAAAAAGGGGGCACGAGCATAAAATGGAGTAAAAATAGCCTCTTCAACAAATGGTGTTGGAAGATCTGGACAGGTACGCATGTAAAAAAAGAATGAAACTAGACCACCAACTTACACCATACACAAAAATAAATTCAAGGTAGATAAAAGACTTAAATATTAAATTATGACACCATAAAAGTCCTAGAGGAGAAGAGGAAATTTCAGATAATCCACACAGCAATATTTTCACAGGTATGTCCCCTAGAGCAAGGAATATAAAGGAAAGAATAAACAAATGGGACTACATGAAATTAAAAAGTTTCTGCATGGCTTAAAAAAATCAGCAAAATGAAAAGGGAACCAACCATATAGGAAAATGTAGGAAAATGTATAGGCAAATGATACCTTGGATAAGGGTTTGATCTCCAAAATAAATAAATAACTCACATGACTCACAGCTCTATATCAGGAAGACAAACATTCCAATTAAAAGATGGGCAAAGGACCTGAATAGACACTTCTCCATGCAGGACATACAGAGGGCCCATAGGCATATGAAAGGATGCTCAACATCACTAGCCATCAGAGAGATGCAAATTAAATCCACAATGAGATACCACTTCACACCTGTCAGGATGGCCTTCATAAAGAAATCAACAAACAACAATTGCTGGCAAAGATGTGGAGAAGAGGGAATCCTGGTTCACTGCTGGTGGGAATGCAGACTGGTGCAGCCACTGCGGAAAACAGTATGGAATTTCTTCAAAAAACTAAAAATGGAACTGCCTTTTGACCCAGCAGTTCCACTGCTGGAATTACACCCTAAGAATCCTGAAACACCAATCCAAAAGAACCTATACACCCCAATGTTCATAGCAGCACAATTTACGATAGCCAAGTGCTGAAAACAGCCTAAGTGCCCATCAGTAAATGAGTGGACAAAAAAATTATAGTACATTTACATAATGGAATAGTACTTAATATTTTTAAATTTACATTTCTTTATACTTACCACGAAAAAAGAATGTAAGAAAGTTACTTAATAAATTACCTACTATAGTAGCTGAATTAACTGACAGCTTGAAGCACTCCTTTTTAGAATTACTCAAGTTTACAGAAACATTTATAAGGTACATTAATTGCAGGCACTTGCCTGTATGTGTTGCTCTGCATAATGCTATTAATTATACCTTTAGAGTGTAAATTCTGTGAGTGCTGGATTTTGTACTTTTTTCCTTTCACTTCACATCCACTCCTCCATGTTACAATTCACAGTTGTGCAGAGAGGGGCTCAGGGAGCAACTTAAGAGGATTTAACATCTTGTTTTTTTTGGCTCCGATTCTGACCACTGGTCCCCTTCCTCACAACCTAGTATTCTTGATACTCCATTTGGGGAGAGCACCAAGGCTAGAAGTTTAGATCATGGTGGCATCATCTCTCACAGGTCTTCAAGCATTTCTTTATAAGCTCTCATACAATTGTTGCTATGGCGTGTTCTAATAGGCCTCATAGAATTGTGGTTAATGACTTCCAGCCCCAATTTAATCTTGTTCTACCAATAGAGGAAAGAAAAAAAAGAGGGATTCTAGTCTTTGCAACATGTATTCAGCCCTTAGTTAAAGGTCCATAGCTACCTTCCTAAAGTCTCATCACAACCTTTGTTTAATAGAAGTGGGAGGAAAGGAAGGGGAGGGATAGCAGGGTTTGGAGGTCTTTATACTGCTTTTTATCCTGAAGACAGGAAGAATGATGTCTGGACAGCTAAGACAGGTGGGGACCTTTTCTATATATGGCTACTGCTACCTGTCATTTGACTGGAATGACTGAGAACACTTTGGAACTACATTTTGTCATTTGAAGCAGAGTTGGGTTTGGGTTTATCTACACTTATAAAGTAAGGGCAGATGGAGTGAGTGTGGTATGAGAGTGACTGTGAGGCTCATCCCACGAGAGTCCACATGGTGGATCATGTGCTTACCCAAGAGGAATTACTGGAGCCCTGTGTGTGCTTGGGCGACTTAACTTCCTGTTCCTAATTCCTCATCGATAATGCCCACTCAGAAGTGTGAGGATTTAGTGTGACCATTGTATAAAGCATTAGTAGTTGTAGCAGCATTTTTGTTTGTTTGATTTAAATGGTGAGTATGTAGGTTGTTTATTTGCTCACGAATTATGTGACAGCTGTTTAAGAATTGTTTTCTGATAGTTGAAGATTAGGTGTCTTGTTTTGGCTTCACCACTAACTAGGTAAGTAGTCTCCTTGGTTAAGTCATTTAACTTTGGCGACCCTGGATTCCCTTGTATTTATCTCAGACCCTTGCAATGGATGATCTCTCATTTTCTATGCTCTGAAATTCTATTTTATTTTTCTATTTTAAAACCTAGCTCTCCTTTTGTTAAAAATCTAGCAACCGATTTGAGTTTGACTCACCTGCTAGATTTAAATTGCATGGCAACTCTCAATTCTTTTACAGATAATCCTGTCATTTTTCAGGTAAGTATGTACAAATAGAACAAATAGCTTAATAGATATTTTACAACTTAATTATGTGTTAATGAGTCCTATTCAAGGTTAAGGGATAATATAAACTTATTTAAAGTGTTTCCTGAACACCGAGCCTGTCACAGGGATATATGACAAAGGCAAAATTCTATTAGGATATAATTTGTAACCAAATGCTCATAATTTCCCATCCATCTGTTGCTATAGGGGGGTTGGTTAATCATGTGTCCTTTCTGTGTTTAGATTTTTTCCTTCTGCCATATGTTTATTGTATAAAGCAAGGAGATTATGTACGATTAAGAGGCTCTCACCCTGGGCCTCAGTTTTGAAACATCACTCATGTTCTCTGTTCTCAAGAAAACTACTGTCAATGTCTGAAAGAATCATCGTTTTCCTTTCTGTGTTTCTGTGTGTTTATAGTACTGGCAGCAACCAACGTCAACAGATGGTTGATTCTCTCATGCAGAATTTTTTAAAGTAATGACAGGGAGGTAGTAAGCCTTGAATCTGATGCACAAAAAATACTCTCAACATAAGCTGTGTATAGAATTTTGATTGGGTTATTAACTTACTGGACTCTGCTGCTAAGTAAAAATGAGTGAAGATGTAACAAATATTTAAAAACTGATCTGTAAAGAGAATATGTGTTGACACAGAACTAAAACTCAGTTTTATGCTGTAATGATAGATTTATAATAGAATGATTGCTGTGGTGCTAGGCATTATGTTAAAAAACTTGATGTGCATTATCTCATTTAAACACCCCAACAATACTCCTAGGCAGGCGTTACCACTCGATCCATTTTGTACACAAAGAAACTGAGGCTCAGGTTAAGAAACTTGCCCAAGTTCCTATAACTAGGGAGCAGCAGAGCTAGGAGTTAATCTACACTGCCCAAGTTGAAAGGCCAAAATAAAATTTCCAGAATTTTCCTCAGTAGAACATTGGGACTTATTTCTGTTTAGGTCAAGTCAAGTGGCAAATTGAGTACCTTAATTTTCCACTTCCTGGCATCTCAATTATAAAACCATATTTTGACAAGGTTACTGGTTGTAAGTTATTTCAATGAATTTTCTGAACTGAAATTTTCTGAACAGAAAGTGAGCAAAATTTTTAATTACTTGTTAAAATCATCAAATGAACTGAAGTCAAACTTACGTACTTTCCATAAAACTAGGGCAATATACATCTACTATCTTAGATGGTTACTTATCTATGGAAATATAATGTTTAATATTTAAAACAATCCCAACCTAATTTATTAACATTGAAATTTTTACAAAGAATGATTATATATAAATCTAAAATACTAAAAGAGTAATAGATACTGAAAGTAACATATTAAGCTTTAAAATATGTAATTGGACAATGAACACCTACTGTCACACAGTTTAAACCAGAGCTACTTAAATATGACTGTTTATAGTCCCCTTACAATATGGGCTCACTGCCCTTCTGGCCCTTCTGGTCATCCATTGTGTGGGTTTTCCCCCAACCAAGCAGTTCTCAGTGATACCAGTTGGGTGTCCTAAAATTTGACTTAATTCTGACACTGTCCACCTGGAGTAGTGTCAGATTTCATAGGATGAAGGCTCCCACCCAACTTGAGATGCAAATAGCAAGTGGTAGGCTCCCAGGTTACCCACAACTTCTGTCTGACTTGGCTGTGAAGAGAAGGTTCTCATGACTCCCTCCTTAGGTTTCATTATGGTACCTGGCTATAGCAGCTCATAGATCTGTGGGAAACACTTTTTATTTGGAAGGAAAATAGTCTCGTGATAGTTTTTCCTAGGTCCAACTGAATAGCATTTTCTCTGCTGGTGAAACCGGGTAGCTCTTTATGTTAGGTATCAGTCATACTTTCTAAATGATATATACTGATTTTGACATTTTGTGTTGGCTTAGCTTTTCAGACAGGAGATACAGTTGTTAATAATTTAACCATAAGCCCTGGCTGGTGTGGCTAAGTGGACTGAGTGCTGGCCTGGGAACTGAAGGGTTGTAGGTTCAATCCCCAGTCACAGGGCACATGCCTGGGTTGTGGGCCAGGGCCCCAGTTAGGGGTGTTAACCTATCCATGTTTCTCTCCCTTTCTCCCTCCCTTTCTCTCTCTCTAAAAGGAAATAAATAACATCTTTTTTAAAAAAATATTTAACTATGATAAACGTAGTTGTCTCAGTACATTTTTTTTGACAGTGATGTGGTTTAAAACAGAGACTTCTAATTAGACAGATAATTACTAGGTAATAGGAGAGGATATTTTCAAATCTGTATACTTATGGTGGATGATTTTACTCTAAAATCTAGTAGTTTCCTGATTCAATTTTAGTTTCCATAGTTGTTTATGAATGTGTTTACCTGCATTATTAAGAATAAATTTCACACTGAGAAAATTAAATACTGTATGATCTCATTTATTATATGGAATGTAAAAAAACCCAGATTCGTAGAAACAGAGAACAAATAGGTGGCTTCTAGAAGCAGGCAGCCAGTGTAGGAGGTGGGAAAATAGTGAAGGTGGTCAGATGGTACAAAGTGCCACCTACAAGTTCTGGGGATATACTGTGCAGCATGACTATAGTTAACAGTACTATATTGTGTGCTCGGAAGTTGCTGGGAGAGTACATCTGAAAAGTTCTCAACACACACACACACACACACACACACACACACAATTGTAACCATGTGAGGTAATGGATGTGTTAACCTTAGAGTGGTAATCACTTTGCAATATATATATCAAATCATTACATTACACACCTTAAACTTACACAGTGTTATATGTCAATTATATCTCAATAAAGCTGGGAAAAAGAATGAATTTGCTCATTAGTGTTACAG
Organism: Carollia perspicillata; assembly: GCA_004027735.1. Lineage (NCBI taxonomy): Eukaryota > Metazoa > Chordata > Mammalia > Chiroptera > Phyllostomidae > Carollia > Carollia perspicillata. The sequence continues at coordinate 5,591 of PVKM010006350.1, forward strand.
TTTCTTTAATGTTATTTATGAGACTTTTTTTAAAAAGAAAAATAATTTTTTAGCCCTTCAGCAAATGAATTTATTGAGCATCTACTATGTCCTGAGGCACCAAAAAACAAACGCCTCCTGTCATGGGGGGCTGATTTTTACAGTGTGCTGAATGACTGCTTTTGGTTTAAAGTCCTAGTTTCTCTTGTCTTTAATATCTCTTTTTCTCTGCCTACACATACTGCATACCCATCCCCAAAATATACATATATACATAGGCACATTCTTTATATATATGATGTACACATAAATGTATGTGTGTATATATGTATTTTATATATATAACATAACAGTATAAATATCTTGTGTGGAGTAAATTATACTTATATTTTTGTTTATGATAAAACCTATAACTCGGGATTAATTATGTATAACAATAATGCACATTTTAAGAATTTGAATTCTGCCTTTAAATATTCCTTATTATATATCTAAATTTTCCACTTAATGTTCTGGCTCTGTAATATATCTGTCTTCCACATTAATTTGTTAACAGACTTTTTCCTTTTCCTTCTTTGACTGAAACAAAGCAAAGCAGTGGTTGATGATGTACCACTTCTACCTAAAAGTCCAGAGAAGCATTCAAAGATCAGTGACAGGTTCTGTTTTCGCCAGCTCTTCATAGTATAGGTGCCTAAGGAGGAGGGTCACCAAACTGAGCTAAGGGTGCCTATTTTCAGGGGCTTTTGGAGCTTAAAGGAACTTTAACACTTGTTTAAGCTCTCAGAGACAACCAGTAGAGCTCTGATTACAAATAGAGCACACGGAATGGGTTAAGATATTCCCTTCTTTGTTTAGAATACCAGAGAAAATTTTCAACAAAAATTTATCTTTTCTTAAAAGTGTCAACTCTTGTAGCCATCTGTTCATCACCAGTGTCTGGTTCTGTGGAATAAAGTTCTAAAGCGGGAAACAGTGACTGCTGATGCTCCCTTTCCCACTCTTTGTGCATGTCGATGTGCATGGTGATGGCTTGTTCTACCTTGCCCTTGGGCGGGGTTGATGCATTGGCTCAGGCTGCCTAGTTGGCTCTGAGCCTCACCCGACCACCAGGAGAGTGAGGATCTGCCTTTCTTAGCCCACGGTTCCTGGCTTGGGGTTATCACCTAAGTGGTGATCCTGATGGGAAGAGACAGTGTGGCATAGTGTGAACATTTATCCATGCTGATGAGGGTTAGCAGGAAAAGCAGCAGTTTAGTGGCACTAGTACATTCTATCACTGAAGTGCAGCTTAGCACATAGAGGCTTGGAGCATATTCTTCTCCTTCATGATATAACCCTTTGGGTGGTAATTTTTTCCAGACTCCTCCCCATAACTTTCTCCCAATTGCAGTTAGTTAGAGTGGATGATTCTCTGTCTCTTAAGCATGATTTACCTTATTTGCATGTATTGTTCCTCAACATAAGGCCACTGCTGAAAGATGTCCTAGGGTGGAACAGTCAGGGTGTTAGGATTGGAGAATGCCTTGTACTACAAGGACCAAGATTTATTTTTTTCTTGAGTTTGCTAATATCTTTTTAAAAGATATTTTATTTTTAAAGATATTTTAAATACAATATTTTATTTTTCAGTTATACTTTACATTCAGTATTACTCAGTTGAGTTTCCATCATTGGATATTTAGTCCTTTTTCTGTACGAACCCTGAAGTAAACCCAATTATTTTCATGGTGCTGCCTTATTCTCTTCCTCTGCTCAAAGATGTTCGCCATGGTGCCTGTGCTTCCTCTTCACATCTGTTCCTTGTGATTAAGACAGAAACACTGACTTTGGACGTCACTGGCAGTGCTGTGGGCCTGGCCCAGCTCCTGGTGCTGGTGGCCAAAATTAGCAATTCACATTTCCAAAAATTGGTGGTGGTGGGTGTGTACGTGTGTGGGGGGGATTAATACAAAATAATTCTATAGCTTCCCTTTACTGTAGAAGAATTCTAGACAATTACATTTCCGGTAGAATTATTAAAACTTTTATCAATAAACATACACCTCATCTGTTGCAGACATTCTTACTACCATATTTCTCCTGAGAAGAACTAAAGCTAATTGTCCAGTGGATTTTCACTTCACTGGCGTATGAGCACGTTGGAGGCCTCCTGGTGGAAAGACAGGAGGGCAGTGTCGTTACCCAGGGCCTTTCGAACAAGAGTTTTAGAGGTGCAGGCTACTTTTCTTCCTTTACACTTAAAATTTCAAATGCCGTAATCTCCACTGATGATGTCATTTTGGAGCATACAGCAGGACTACTGAAAAGTTAAAGCTATCTTGGAGAGCTTATTGTTTTTTCTGGGTTTTGGAAACACGTGGTGAAGAGATGGCTCAAATGTCTTTCTTTTGAAACACTGGGGACTGCTCTGCTAAATGTGCTGTTCAACGAAATGGATGTTTATATTGGTAAATATCCACAAAATGTTTGGGAAGGCCAGAGTGGAAAGCTGCCTAATTCAGTGTATAATTTTGTGGGTAAAGATAACATGGCAGAAAGTACATCTTGACATTTGAAAAAAAAGAAGTATTGTTTCACCAGAAAGATGTTTCCTTAAAGTATAGGTTGCAAAGTTTTGGGCAGAATCCAGCCTGGGGACATATTTTGCTTGGCTTTCATAATACTTAAAAAAAAAAGGGTCTGACCACCTACGTCAGAGACTGTGTTCCCTGGTTGTCCACATTACCCACCACTTGCTTTGCCTCAGTTACTCACGTTACTTTGAGGTGCTGAGACATTTGTTTTGCGTCCCCTGTTAAAGGAAAGCTATTCGTAGGCAGTTTCTGATTTCTGTGCCTTAATTATCCTTTAACCTGCTGTCAGACTGAGAAGAGGAACCTCTTTTCTTCCTTCTTTCCTTTCTTCTTGTTTGTAGTTCTGGTTTGGGCAATATGTAGCCCCTGGCACACTTCAGAAAAGGAAAATTGAAGGAGAAGGGGATGAAGGCCTGTCCATGCATCTCCATTGGTGGTCCTCCAGTGTCTGAGGGGGTGAGGAAGCCTAGGGAGGGTCCTCACTGCTGTGCTGTGTCCAGGAACTGAGGAGAAAAGGTGCCTTGTTAATAACCTTGCCTTCCTGTCTGCTTGCTTCTCGCCTCTGTATTTTTCTGACACTTGCAGCAGAGGCCAATTCATCCCTACTCATTCATTCAGGATATGGTTTTGACGGCTGCTGAATGGAAAGCAGTACACTGGGCTACCGGAGGGCAGTAGGGGAGGATGACCGGATACACAGATTGTCACCATTGTGGGTTTTAGTTTTACTGTGTGGTTTTAGTTCCAATATGAGACTTGAAGGTCTCATCTGTATCCTTTTCACCTACCCTTATGGTCTCTTTAGTGTTTTTATTCCTGTCTCTTGGAGCTTACCGTATTTTGCCATGTATAATGCACACTTTTTTGCCCAAATTTTTGAGGGAAAAATAAGGCTGCACATTATACATGGGTATAAAGATTGCACAATCCCATGTATAATGCACACAAAATGTGGGTGCACATTGTGTGCTTGAGTGCATTATACATGTCAAAATACCGTAGCTCTCATATCCTGTTAAGAATGCACAGTAGTTACTTAAATACTTTCATCTGGATCTTGAATATATTATTTTCAGAGACATACTTTTCCTCTGAGGCTCAAAATATTTTTTTTCCAATAGGTTCTATGGTTTATTCTATGTTTTGCTTCCTTTACTCAGTTTTGAACAGAGTGGTGCCATTTTGTCCTTCTTGGCTTCTTTGTCAATAACCAGGGTATGGGGGTTCACTGTGATTCAGCCCTCTATTTGTTTATGGGGGCAGTCCTTTTTTCTTAGGTTTCCATGCTGAAGGGTAAGCTGGGCAGCTCCCAGCCTGGCCCTCCATGACAGGAGCTCCGTTTGCAGGGAGGGCATCTCCTCCACTGCCAGCCTTCCACCTGCTGCTCTGACCCTCTGAACCACAGATCACAGACTCTGAGCACTGTTGAAGTTAGGGAGATTAAAGAAAATGATGGAAGCCTTGGTTTTAGATAGTATGCAATGTGTCGTGGCTGAGGAAGGCATTTACATCCAATATTTTTAAAGTGCTTTGCCCTTTTAAATAGAATTTTCCTATGAGCCAAGCATGGTATTTAAGCCTTTAGTGTGAGGGACTGGTTCTAAAATGTGTTTCTTAATTAAAAAAAAATTTTTTTGACTCAGTACACACACACACACACACACACACACACACACACACACACACAATAATTTCAAACCAGAAGTCCAGAATTTTGCATATTTCCAATCCTTCTCTGAAAATAAATTTTGAAACTGAAATTGCTCATTCTAGGAATTGGAGCATTTTATAGCTTTTGATAATGCATTCCCAGAATATTTCTCAAAAGATTTATATCAGTTTTTCACATAGGCAATAAAAGGAAACTTTTACTGTACTCTTGCCAGAATTTAAATTTAAATTATTTTGTGACTTTAATGGATGATATGCCATTTCATTCTAATTTTTTACTTATTTTTAAAATTCTTAGATTGGTTAGTAATATCTTCTCATTTATAATAATCATTTTATTCATGATGGATATAGCAAAATGGCCAAATTCTCAGGATAACGTAAGTCAACAAGCACAAAATCTTGGATCACTTCTCAAAAAAATTTTTTTTTATCATATACAATCTAAGGTACATATTATAGGTGTCTCGCTTTTTGTGGTATAATGGCCACAGTCATCGTACTCTTTTTGTTAGTCCTTGTCAATAAAAAAGTTGCAGAATAGAGAACTGTAAATTTAATGGGTGGATTATTCATATCTTTGTGGTTTATAAGGAAAGAAAATTTTAGAGTTTTTCTCTGACAAAAAAGGAGGGGCTTAACTCTAAACATAAACTAATTTTTGAATATTGAGATATATTTTTGCTCAAGTAATATTATTGTATCTTATCATTAATATTCCATTTGCAACGAATATTGATAGTGTAATTCTTGACCTTGAGAGTTTTGTGCTTCTGTCCCTCACTGTCTCCATAAAGTAATCAATAAATGTTTTGTAGACAAATTCCTTTCTACTAAAGGAATTCTTTTCCCGGGATGACCTATCATGTAAGTAATTTCTTCTCATCTTCTTGGTTTTAATGGGAGGAAGAAATTTACATTCTTTCTCTTTTGCTATCTTAGTAACATATACTCAAAAACATATGTCTAACATTTGCCAAAACATCCTTTGAGTTTTACTATACCACTTTTTTGATTCATACCCAAAAAAGACCTAAAAGATTTAAGCTTTGCTTATATTTTATGAACTACACATGATTTTTTTTGTTTGTTTCATAGTGGACTAAAAATCCATTTACTCTATAGAGTTGGACCAGGTTTTAGAAAATAAAAGCCTTTGTCCATGGTGATGCGGCAGTACAGCAGTGTTTATGCCTTTGAGCGTCCCTTAGAGAGGTATTACCTTGGTAGACAACCAGCTGGCTTCAGGGAAAATTGTACCCTTGATATGTGCTTAAAACAGCAGTGTAAAATGTAACTGCTGACAGTCTTGGTTTTGGTAAAAGTTACTTTCTTATTACACGGTATGCTGGAAGCACACAGAGGATGATGTCAGTTTCTACCCTTTAGAACTCTTATGATGGCCAGACATAGTATTTCCCTCTGTTGTCAACAGTTGAGAGAAATTTGCCAAGTGGAGACTTCGTTTAGAAAAAGAGGGAGTATTAGTAATTGTTTAAGAAAAGAAAAAATTTTTTTCAGTGTTATTATGGAAAAGACCTCAGGAATTCAAATTTAAAATTCTAAAAAAAACTTTGTTTTTAACAACTATAGCTTGATTTTTAATTCCAGTATTCTGCTTTACCAATGTTTTAATTGCCTTTCTTCTTTTTGATATGCTTTGCCCTAGGATGTGTGGAAATGCATGTTACAGGCCTTTAAGGATCTTGGTTGACTCATCTTTGTTTCCCCAATATTGGCACATGTGAGTGGCTCAAGAAATTGGCTTTAATAAGAATCAGCAAACTTTGGAATTTATACAACATTAAAAGTTAATTGGGAAATAGCATATGATACTCAAATATGATAGTGAAGGTGATTTTCTGGTTTATACCAATGTTCCAAACTTTTTTCATTGGCATTATTCTGTCCCAATTGCTGGCAAGAGTGTGTAACAAAGATTGGAGGCGTGGAAGGTTCTGCAGCGTGTAGCTGGGGCAGTGGACTGTAGCTGCTGTTACAGTTTATAGGGTATCTTTGTGATTCCGGATAGCAGGTTTACCATTGAAGTTTTCTCAGGGGGGGAGTGCTATCTTAGATACCTGTTTGGCAAAGGATCTCTGTGAGTAGTGATCTTTTGAAGAAATGTCCTTGTGTCTGTTTTGGAATGGAGGATGGTGAGGAAATCAGATGTGAAGCTTTTTTAGGAATGAGGACACAGTGAACGATTGAGTTTGATTATATCTTTTCCCAAATGGAATATCATAACTGAAAAGATGTTATTTTAAGTCCTCAAGGAGATCAATTTAAGAAATTAGATGCATTAAGCATTCTTAAAACATATATCAACAGCAAAATTCAAAGAGCCTGATTAAAACATTGAAAAGAAAAAGATTTAAAATGACTAGTGATTACACATCAGTTATCATTAGGGAAATGCAAATCAAAACCAGGAGATACTACCCCACACCCATTATGATTTGTACTATCAAAAAACAAAAAATAATACATTTTGCTGATGAGGTAGAAAAACTGGAACCCTGTGCATTGGTAGTGGGAATATAAAATGGTGCAGCTGCTGTGGAAATGGTACAGCTATTTCTCAGAAAATTAAACAAAGTAGTACCATGTGATCAGCAGTTCCACTTCTGGACGTACACCCAGAAGAAGTGAAAGCAGAGACTGGAGCAGATATTTTGTATACCCACGTTCATAGCAGCATTATTCACAATAACCGAAAGGTGGAAGTATCTCCGTGTCCAGGAGATAAATGGATAAACAGAATGTTGTGTATGCATGCAATGGAATATTACTCAGCTTTTAGGAGGGACATTTTGGCACGTTCTACAACAAGGATGCCCCTCGAAGGCATTATGCTAAGTGAAATAAGTCAGTCACAAAAAGACAGACACGGATGATTCTACTTAGAGTAGTGAAATATATAGAGACAGAGAGTAGAATGATGGTTGCCAGGAGCTGGGGCGAGTTCTTGTTTAATGTGCCCAGCAGGGGAGTCAAACTCATTTTCACCGGGGGCCACTTCAGCCTCCCAGTTGACTTCAAAGGGCCAAATTTTAGGCCTGAATGTAATTTTAGGACTGTATAACTGTAACTACTCCTTAACTAGGGGCAAGGAGCTTGGTGCTGCTGCCCGATAGAAACAAGGTGCCGGGCCGGATAAAACAAGGAGGAGGGCCAGGTTCGGCCTGCGGGCCTTGTGCCTGCCACCTGTGGTGTGTGTGCTGAGTTTCAGTTGGGGAAGATGACAAGTTCTGGAGGTGGATGGCGGGGATGGTTGTGCAATGGTGTGAATGTGTTTAATGATGCAGAAGTGCACCCTTAAAGTGGTTAAAATGTTAAAACATACAAATAATACTGTCTATATGGAATTTTCAGTGAGCTCATAATCATCGTAACCTAGAGGCTAAACTAGGCAAATGAGTTATTTGTGAATTATCAACCCCTTCTCCCCTATATTCAATCTTTATATAACACCATGTTACTTGAATAAAGGTAAACTGCTTGAATTGACTAATAATAAATGTAGTGGAATGCTACTGTCATTGATCTTTATGGTTGGGTCAGATTCTAAATTTGCCAAGTAGCGTGTAGTATGTATTGTACTCCCACTTTCTCACTTCTTAGAAGAATATAAGCATATATACAGTAAGGTTGTAGTTAGTAGTACCTCTGAGTGCTTCCTGTCGTAGCCAACTCCAAAGACAAAGCCTGAAAGAGCTCAGGATGGAAAAAAGAATAGATGTAGAACATACAACACCCTGATTATGTTCGAGAAGTACAGCTTGATTTTATAATAGTAATCCTTGTTAACAATTGCTTTAAAATTCTGTAACATGGAGGTCAACAGTATTTACATTCAAATGACGTACTATAATTTCTTCTTTTCATGAAAAGAAACTGATGGGGTTGAAACAGATATTAAGTACAAGTTTGTGGAAACATGTGAAGTCCTGCTGAAAAATGGGAGGGTGGCGTTAAGAATGAAAATACACAGACAACTTGAAAAGTGGCTATTTCAATCTTTGAGAAATAGTGTTGGCACACACACAAGAAATTATATCAACTCCTAGAGGTGGTTAGGCTTTGCATGATATTTAAAGTAATGGGGTGCCCTGACTGGTGTGGCTCAGTTGGTTGGACTTTGGCCTGCAAACCAAAAGGTGGCCAGTTTGATTCCCAGTGAGGGCACATGCCCATTGCAGGTTCAGTTCCCAGTCAGGGTGCACACAAGAGGCATCTGATCAGTGTTTCTCTTTCTCTCTCTTTCCTTTTCTCTAGAATCAGTAAATGAAAAACAACCCTTTAAAAATATTCACACAAACCTAATGGGGGAGGTGGAAAAAAATTTTAAGATACATTTATTTATATACTTACCCATGTTTAACTACATATCTAATAAATGTCCATCAGTCCAGTACAATACCCTTATCATCACGAGATATGACTTGTCAATAGGAAAGGAAACTTTATGTTCATTGTGAAGGAAAGGGTACATTGTGGGTGTCTGTGTATTCCAATCATGCACTTAAAAATGTATGTAAAAATGAAAACATGTTTTGTACTGCTAAGTCCTTATTCTACAATCTGGAGTAGGAAATATCGGTGGAAAAAGTTGGCCCAGGTAGCCCTCTATCACAACGAGAGTAACGGTTAGAGCCTAGTTTTTAGGACTTCCCTTTTATGCCTTTCATAGCATGATTAGTCCCTCTTAAGAGCTTGAAGACCTCAGAAAGTTGGAGTCTTGTCAGAGATTCATTTAAATCACTATCTGTATGCTTTTATAAAAAATAATATGAAGAACATTTATTGAGCATCCACAACCATATATTAGGTATTATGGTTAGCTACAGAATACTTGATACTTTCTGAATTTTATGCTCGTGAGTGATTTAGAGTCTGCTGGAGGACATAGTATAGGCATACTCGCACACACCCTGTGAAAAAGAATATCCTCCAAAACAAAGGCACGGAAGATACTTTGTCCCAAAATAATGAAGTGCATATTTGTCATTGCTGTATTCTGCAGTGAATACAAATATAAATAACAGAGTTTTTATTTCAAATTTGTGATTTTGAGTGTGTTTGCAAGGGGTAAAAAGACAGCTGTCCACAGGGCTGTCCTATGATGTAAATTAGTAGTGTTCCTAACCAGAGGCACAGCAGTGAGTGTTGCCTTGACCCTAGTACTCGACTCTTGACCTTGTACCCTGATTTAGGTTTCATAGAATATCTTTGCATTGTCAGCTACCTCAAATTCCATTAGGAACTGGTTGCTAGAATGTAGAATGTGAAAAGGAAAAAAGGAAAAAGTTACCACGGGGTTTAAAATTAGGGAAAGCCTACTTGGGGGAACTGTGGGGAAGGGGCTGTATGAGGTGGGTCTTAGGGAGGGTTAGAGTGCTTGCCAGTTTGGGGAAGGAAGTCAGAGACGGGAGAGCATGGGTCGCATTCACAGAGCAGCCTGGCAGGACTGGAGCCTGAGGGACCGTGAGCAATCAAGCTGGAGAGGTAAGATTGACGGACAGAAACACGTTTATCTGACATTTGGAGGAAGCGTTCAGAAAGATGTCCACTTCTAATGTTTGCCAAAGTGGTTTTTCATAGGCTATTCAGTGTTTCAGCTCTGATTGCACAAATAACTCAGGCACGAATGAATCAGTGAGGAAGTCTGAAGGTTTCACACCATCTCATGCCTCCATCAGTATTATTTGCATATTCTTCTGTTGACTTTATTCAGTTCTCTTCATGCTCTGCTTGCCCCCTTACCTACTTTTTCCACATGGGTGATAAAACTCTGAGGATTTAGGTTTTCTCAGTTTACACCACTTTCCTACAATACCAAAAGTAATTGTAGCTTCACTGCTAATATCCTTGCCAAAACAGACTTTTCCAAACTTTCTCTGGAGTTCGTGATTGTTATTTCTGTTTTAGCATTGGCATCTCTCCAGTAGAGTGTCAGCTCATGGTCTGACTGTGTGTGAAGATCACTGATTGACAATAGTTACTAGGCGTATATTAATACATTTGTTAGCCTGGGATTAATTTTGAGATTTTTCTGGTTAATTTTTCGAATGCATTTGGTTACTAAACAAGAAAATATTTCAAAAACCTAATTAATTTTCAATAATATCTGACAGTAATTAAAATTGTATCTTTAATGATTATAAGTTGTATAAATAAATATTAATGTTTTTGATTAATGAAACATAAGTGTATGATTTTACTATTCTGCTCATATGTACTTATAAGCAGATTTGCTTTCAAAGGAAACAGAAAAGGTCAGTTTTGATGTTTCTCTTGCTTTTCATTAGCTTTATATTTAGACAGAAAACATTAGAAGTGGTATAAATTGCCTATCTGAAGTGTTAGTTTCCTATTTACAGCAGTCAGAAAAGGCGACTGAACTTGGTGTTGGTCAGGCTGAAATGCTCTGTAGGGAAAAAATCTTGCTATATATTTTGAGTAAGCAATAAATTCTATATACTAATATATTTGTTTTTTTAATGTCACTGTTAGTTGCACTTTCAGGCACATGCAAGCTTAATGGTCTGCCTGTCTGCACCATCTTCTCCTGGAATGACAGTTTAAGTTTTCCTGGTTGGATTGTGTTAAAATCTTTAAAGGCTACATTCATGAAAACATGTGTTCAGTGTTTGGACAGCCAAAATCTGTGCAATAATTTTAATGGAGTATAACTTAACAATTCGCCTGTTATCACAGATATCTTATTGTTACAGCTACATTAAAATACCCTCAATTTGGAGACTTATTTCATAGTTAAATTGTTATGGGCTGTGCTGAAGTATACTTTTGCACTATTTGAAAGATAGATTTTGCCAAGAAAGCAATAGTTTTGTAAGTTCAATAAGGACATGCTTAATATAGTTAAATTATTTTAATAGATTTTTAACTAATTAAATTTCTTGAGTGTCTACCATATTCTGAGCGTTGTGCTAGATACTCTGCCTAGATAACTTGAAATTATAGCCATTAGTAATGACATCGGGGTAGGAGACAGACAATGGGAAACAGCCATGAAGTGGCCCAACCAGAAACAAGGCACCTTCGGGGTTCTGTGAGAACAGGAATATTGTGATGCTTCTGTTGTTGACAATATTGTATTCTTTGGAGTGTTCACATATTGATAGCTCCTGTTGTAATAGTTTTCTGTTGTTGTTCTGGGGAAGGGGACAGCTCACTAAAATAATGAAAAAGACTGAGATTTCTTGGGAGAAATTCATTGCTAATTGACTTAGCAGCTTATGGCTGTTTCACTCCTTGCCTTTTAGAATTGTTTTTAAGTTTTCTTGACACATCTTTTTGAGACCCTGTAGGGAACAAAGCCCTTTTGTTTTATGGTAGAGGACACAGAGAATATTTATTGACAGTCTAATCTTAACTGGTACAGTCTTCCCTGGTACCTTTGTCCCCTCTAACTTACTGGTACTCTTTCTCCCTAAGGCCAGGTTCCTTGGAGCAGGCTTTAGTGGCAATAAGTTGAAGAAGCAGATACTGGAAAATCCAGCCTTTTGTGATTTTTGCTGGCTTTGATAAGTTCAACTTTCACATTGACAAGTTATTTCAACCTTTGCAGTTTTTTCAAGTGATGAAATACATTTATCTCAGAAGAAAACTTGAAACTTTAAAATTGATTTTATTGTAAAAGAGAAAATCGCTTTTAAAGTATTATTTGTATTTATAGATATTTATTTTAAAAAATTAATAGCTATCTCCATTGAAAGACATAATATTCATTTTTACTAACTATGCCAAAATGCAATTTGGCTAGAAAAATTTCCCAGCAGTTATATATCATTGTCCCTCAGTGTAAAAGGTAATTTTTAAAGGTAAAAATACCTTTATGGTTGACAAAAATATGTAGTTTTATCAAAATATCTAATTAAACCACACAAACAGAAAGAGTAACATTCTCCTCAATTTTGTAGATTTGTCTAATCTAAATGTAATAATAACAAAGTGTTACTAATTTCCAAAGTAGTATAGAAAAGAGGACATCTTCAGAAATTTTAGTAAATTAAAATTGTGAAGAATAAAAAGCACATACCAAGTTGAATTTATATTATACCTTACAAAATCATTGAACCGTATTTATAGATTCAATCTTTTAATGATATATGCTAATTATATTTGAGGGTCTAACTTTGAAATGTCAGTATTACTTCTAAATTTTAGCATTTTTCACAATTTTTATGTAATTTTAGTTTATACATTTTAATACTTTTCAGGTATCAGAGTTGATTTTAAGAAGTAGGTACTTTTTGAACTAACTGCAGTAATTACGGTAAAGTGCTGAGCCCACAGCCTCGCACAAAGCGACTCCCTGGCTGTCGGCTCTTTTGACTGTGATCAGTGCTTTGACTCTCCTTGCCACACCCTCTCTCACTGGTGCGTGCACCACAGCCATTTCCATGAACTCACAGCAGCACTCCGTTTTATTGTGCCTGCCCTGCGACTCTTGCTGTTTTAGAAATTTCTGGAATTTTTTTGTGCAACTGTAAGATCTTACTTCCTGTTCAAGAACACATACGTTTACATAACACACGTATAGACGTGTTGAAGAACTTCACCTTCGGTGATATACCAATAGCTTATTTCCCACTTTCTCTAGGATCCAAGAGCTTGTGGGTCAAGAGATGAGTGGGATATGATCTGACCTGCAGCAGAGCATGCAGAGACTGTCATGGGAAGGCTGCTGGTTCCATGTGTCTTTAGTGTGCCTGTTTGCTGCTGGAGTTTGGGTTCCCTGGTATCTTAAACTAGTTCTAAAATACCATGAAAAACAGCATATGCTTCTTAAAGGAAATTATGACTTCAACATAATATGTATTTACTTTCTCTTTAATTTTTATTTATTGTGTACTTATTGAGAATGCTTTCAATAATATAAAAAGTCCCTTTCCTACAATTCCTTTACTGTCATTCCTCATGAGAAATAAGTTTTGGTATTTTGAAATGAATCCTTCCAGACTATTTACACGTGTCAGTGCATGCTCTCTCTCTCTCTCTGTTTTATATATATATAAAACATATATATATGTTTGTTGGTACCCTCACTGCTGGGGTGGTTGCTTTTCATAAAATGCGATTATTTTTCTGCAATTTGCTTATTTTATTAAACATAGGTGCATCATTTCATGTGCTCAGTCTTCTTAGTCTTTTTCATGGCTGTGTAATACTTGACTATTGATACATCTTGGTTTATTTCGCCTTTCTCCTTTGGAAAGACACTCCAGGCCTCTGATTTCATCTACTTACACATCATGTTGCATGAACTCCAAGGCTGGAAGCTTTCGTCCTGGGTGTGTATGTGCTGAGCTTCCCCGTTACACTTTGTAGGCTATAGGAAGCCTATACTGCCTGCCTAGGTTGCTTACTGGCCTTAAGGGATCATTCTAAAGGCTGTCATATGATCTTGGATTGGCTGCAGCTCAGAGTACCAGTTCTGTTGTGTGCAGTCTTAAGGTAACAGTAGCACATAAAGGTTTTCATTTCTACCTCTTAAAAATACAAGGTGCACCGTCCAACTGAGACGGACTTTAGTTGTCATCTTTAAGCATTGTCACATTGGCAGAAGTCTGGGTTTTCAAGCTGTAAGGAAGATCGGATCATCAAATCTGTCTTTTTTTTTAAATCAGCAATTTTTAAAAATCAGGGCATCTTTTAGAGAATTCTTTGAGACTACATTTGTGTGTGATTGCAGAATATTTTTGTCTCTATATTTTTAACCAGGTACATCGAAATTTAATTTGTGACTGTCGTAAATGGCATAATTAGTCACCATCATAAAAATCCAAACACCGTTATTCCAAGGTTAGCATTTCATTTGGGGGTAGGATGGGGTTCATAAAATTTTATGTTTTTCAGTCACTATTTACTTAGTAGCTACAGTAACTTATTTTTGTCACGGCTACTAGCTATATCTTGGAGTTTAACATGTGCTGGTTTAAAACTGCTGCATACTTTTAAATTCTAAACTCTAATTGCCTGGAATGAAGGGAAAAATTAATTTATACACATCTTTTGCTTAGAAGATTTTATTCCATATTCAGAAGTAGTATTGTAGAATTTAAGGAAGGTGATAAATTATTAGAAATGTAGAGGAGGATTTACCACTTCTCTTTGGTAATATTGTAGTTGTTGAGCATATTTTATGTAATAACTTGTAATAACTTGCTGTCGATTTTAGTATTTTTTACCTTCCAGCAGAGCTGGCGTCCTGAGACACCAATGCCTGATTTATTACTGTACAGAGTACATTACGCACAGCGTGCGCAACCACACTGTGCTGGTATTGAGAACACATCTTGAAGATTTGTGACATTTTCTGTGTGAAAATGGAGTTGAGATTCTGAACCAGATTTTAATGCCCATGAATGAAGAGGGTTGTAAACCTTGTACTTTCACAGTGATTTCTTCCTCCCAGGGCTCCTCGAATATCTGGTAGCACGAGCTACCTCTGCTGCAGCATTTACGTGCTATTTTTATGTTTTCCTTCTCCACAAAACAGTATTTCCTAAGACTTTTTGGTTATATGCAAATATACAGTATTTTATAATGAAATGCACTTTTGGTGACATACATAGAATTACAAATCTTATTTTTATTTTGAACCTGGATTATAAACTACATTGAAAAAATTTTGAATCGCAAAAGTCAAATGACTGTCCAGTTGAAAGAGTTGTGTTATAACTTATTTGGCTTAACAATGAACTACTAATTTTTTATTGTTTATTGAATTTAAATAATTTATTTTTATTTCTTAATTGAAACTACCATCATATACTTGAAATTATATGTTCTTTTCAATATTAGGTTTTCCTTCTCTTTTTCAGTCTGTAATCAAAACAGGACGACTGCTAATCAGTCACGAGGCTCCCTTGACGGGCGGCTTTGCGTCGGAGATCAGCTCTACAGTGCAGGTAGAGTAACTTTTTGGCATTGATTTTAACATTTATGTAATTGCACGTGTCTATTCCAAGAAAAAATTACTTATCACAATATATAAAACATTGTGCTTTCTGGAAATGCATATTTTTCATTTGACTCCACTGTTTTTTAGTTAACGGTCTAACTACATCATCTAGAAAAGAAACCTTAATGTAATAAAAGCTGAAAATTCTGTTATAAGAAGAAAATTTCAAAGTTTAATAAACTAAGGTCAGTTATGTTTACTAAGATAACAGGAAAACCCTTTTAAATTTGAATGTAATATTTCTTGATAAAACTTAAACTTATTATGAAATGTGTTATTATAAAATTGATCTTAGATTCTTCTGCCCTCACCTAATAAAAATCAATCTGTCAGAATTTAATAATGTGAATCAATAAATAATTTCAAAATCAGTAATTCAGTTTATTAGTTTAATTAGTAATTTTTTAATGCTATTTGTAACACTTTAGAAATAGTTTAAAAACTTATTTCTGTCTTAAAAGTGTTTAGTTAAGATGTTGCATATCAGGAAAAATTTCAGTAAACCTCCTTATAGAGAATTTTTACTTAAAACTTTTATTCACATTTGTATCACACATATGAGTAAGATGATTTACTGGTAAATGATTTTCATTGTCCCTAACTCTTAAAATTAAAAATTATGTAACTATTTAAAATGTGAAGTATATGCATTTTAAACCTAAAAAGTTTTGTGGTTTGCAGGCATTTCACTTTTCTTTATGGGTATTATTAAAACACATATAAATTGAGAATTGTTTTAAGTGTGTGTATGGTTTAAAAACTAGATTATGATATATGAGAAATGGTTTTTATTTTTAAACTTTTAATCAGTAAACTGATTTCTACCAATAAAATATCTTTAAGTTCTAATTGAAAACACTAAATATTTTTAAATTACATGAAGCAAATTTAAACATGTTTTTAAAGCTAGGTCAAAATAATCCAGAAGTAGTTTCAGAAATAAAACATATTATTATTTTTACATGTTATTTGTAGATTTGTTGCTCCCCTATTTATTATATAAATTAAAATTTGAAACGTACTGTTTAGTATATAACATGACTACCTGGTATTTATTGTGCATTTTATTCATTGAGCAGTATAATATATTAACTCTGTACAAAAATGAATGCTGCAGAAATTATTTCAACACCAAGATGCTATTTCAAGTTAGAGGGAAAATTGGAAAGAACCTGGGGTGTTGTGACTCTTGGTTAATATGTGGTCCACCAAGCCCTTTGAAGTGACAGTGTCTGGCTAATAGAAAGAACCTTCATTTAACAGCCTTGTTTTGCTTTTTCTATGGAATGCCATCTTATTCTTATCTCAAAGATGTATTTGCATTTAAGTATAAAGGAAAAACAGGTACAACATATATAATTCCTTTTGTGAAGTTAGCTTTCTCTAAGCGTGTCTTTTAAATTTGATCTTCATGAAATGTTAGTGAGCTGCAATAGAATGTAACATTTTTGAACTGGAAAGGAATTAGAAAGATTGTCTAATCTAGTGTCTCTTGGTCTTCAATAATATGTGAACTTGTGTTAACAAAAAAATATTTCCTAGGTCCAAAGAATACATGTATGAATTCCAATTTGAGGAACAACATATTGTGCATTAAACGCGGTCAGCATAAAAGGCTAACCTCAACAAGATCCTAAACACTTGTATCAAATCAGAACCTGAAACTATGGGATACTAATAGGTGCTAAAAGTTGTGAAGGGGATTATCCAGAATATAGTTATATTTATGTCCTAACACGAAGACACCAAAACAGAACAAGACACCGTGTAACACTCTCACACTCCTGAGAATATGCCCTGAGATGCTCAGGCGTTCCGCAGTCGTCTGCCCTCTGAGAAGCCCTGACCACCTACGCCAACCATATTCCTTTCTTTTGTTAAGTGTTTATCACTCAGTGCTTGTGACTTACCCAATATTGAGTGAATACTGTGTGCATGCATGTGCAGTTTGTACTCAAAGCCCCCGTACCCTCCCAGCCTCTAAGGGGAAGGTAGCAGTTTTAGATTCAGTATCAAATATTCTGTTTTCCATGTTAAAATTATTCAACCAATTAGCCAGAAAACTAATTAAAGCAATAATGTAAAATTTGTAGGGATCTGCATTTGGTATTTGGGGAATTAGAATTTGACTTATTAATATGTGAGTGAATTTGAAAATGTTCACAGTTTTTGCTTAACTCAAAATTTATTTGCACAAATAGAAATGTGGAAAGTGGATTTTAATAAAATATAATCAATGTAGTATTGCCAAAAGTTTGCCTGTTGGCTTTTTTGAATTGATAAGGGAGCAAATGAAAGAAAGTTAGATGCCTTGAGAGATTTTCTTCTTTTGTTGGAAATAATTATTGCATATAATTTAGAGTATTCTGAATAACGAAATCTGCTTTTTAGTAATTGTTTCTTACATACATTCAACTGTGTGCAAGGTACCGTAACGAACAATTTCTTCATAGAAGGTCTCATTCCCAATTAAAAGCAAAGCTTGTATCAAATTACCAGTGCCTTGGGTTGTTTAAACTGAGATCACTTAAGTGTGAGGTGCAGCTGCTTTCACTGTTTAGAATGAACCACATTTCTACATTTCTTTTTGTTGTGTACACTTAGTAAGGTCAAAACCGATAAAACAGGGTTAAGATGTTTTCCTTGGGATGGCAGAGAATAGGTGCACAGAGAAGTTTTGATTGTCGTCTTGGCAAAGAAGTTTGAAATTATGGATAAAATAATGTATAAACTTGAGCACTATTGATTAAAAGAATGAATTATTCCCCTTATTGTATCTGTGAATTTAAATTTCATGTGAAAGTGAGTACACACCAAATCTCCACAAATACTATTTTGTGGAAGATATGTAGTGATCTTAAAAGCTCAAAACTAATTTTACAAAGTTGCTCTTAAAAAGTATCTTATTTTAATGATAGTTATTTTATTATCAAGTAAAATAATATTTAAAATATTTATAAATACTATTTTATTATGTTTTAATCAATATACTGATTATTAGGAATAAAACTACTGTTTTTAAATATATATCTGAGAGCGCAATTTTCTGTTTTTCTCAAATTCTACATATCCATATTAAAAATAAAAAATTGAAAAGAATACAGCACTATAGAGAATATTGGTTTAAGGTTATAGTTGGTATTTTTAGAAAAATTATGTCATGCTCTATAAAATTGGATATCAAATAAAGAAGCTTTTTTGCTAGGTGTAGGAAAATTTGCTGGTATTTCTATTAATATTATTTTTAGTTATAGAGATAAAATGTGGAAAGAATGAACAGAAGATACATTTATATTTTATTTACATAGTTTCCCACTTACTACAGATGGCACTTCTATTACACAAGGAGTTCAGTGTCTGCATCTGAACTTTGTTCATGTCTGTTGCCTCTTTTTCATAAAGTCATTTATTATTTAAAAAAATTTTATTGTTAACAGTCTAAGTTTGAAGTAATGTTAAACTTGCAAGAGTGATTAAGAGATTACTTTATGTTGAATATAAATTTTTTGTGCTTATATTTGTTGGTAGTTTCTTGATAAAATATATGCTTACAAAAAATCAAAACCAGTACATCGAATCGAAGAACTGCTTTGCATTTCTGTTGGATTTAATCTGAAAGTTCACTGGGAAGCACAACAAGCTGAGGTCTGGTATATTTGGCTCCCCTCAGGGGAAGATTTCTTGGTCGGTCATCCAAAGCTTCACTGTCTTTTCCCATCTAATTTTACATTCCCATCTGTTCTCATTTTGGGGTGAGGGAACTTTTTCCTTCTTTCATTTGACACACACACACACCAAAACTTGGAGATGTGCTTCTTTGAGGGAGTCATGCATCCCTTTGTGCAGCGTGCTTTGTAGAATAGTGCAGAGACAACGGAGTTCAGGTCATTCACTGACCTCATTGCATAGTTTGAGCAAAGATTTCATTGTTTCAGAAAATTGTCTGAATTAATTTTATGTGATGTTGTATTCCTCAGCTTTATATGACCACAGCTGTAAAAAAAAAATCTTTATTGTTTAAGAAAAAGGTGTTAACCTCATCTATTTTAATATTCCTCCAAATGAATTTATATGTTATAGAGTACAATATTCAAAATAGGCATTATTTATTTAAATATTGAGACCAAGTAATTTGTGGTATTTTAACAATTTTAAGCTTTAAATAGCATACTTTTTTAAAGCCTTGTAGAAAGCAACCTTTTTAAAAATTAATTTCTAACACATTCTCATAATAAATAAATCTTTAATCTGATAGGCTGTGATAATAAAAAAATGTTTTTTCTGGATTCAGTGCTTAATAAGTGTGCCAAAAATTTTAGGGATTGGGATTGGCTTAAAGGCTTGAATTTTTTTTAACACATGGAAGCAATAAGTCTGTAATAAAGAGTCCAGTTGGAGGGGATGGTAAGTTTCCATACCATTGTTCCATCCTTTCTGTGCGGTCTTTTTTCCTGTAATAAGAATGCAGAAATTGTACATACCGACATATAAGGTAATCATATTCTAATAGTCTGTGGAGATTT
The DNA here is from genome assembly GCA_004027735.1 of Carollia perspicillata. NCBI lineage: Eukaryota > Metazoa > Chordata > Mammalia > Chiroptera > Phyllostomidae > Carollia > Carollia perspicillata. The sequence goes on from PVKM010006350.1 coordinate 25,333, forward strand.
TTATGGGGTTTATATAAATCATTGCATTAAACATTTTCATAATTTAAAGTAAAGGGATTTTGCTTTTCTTATTGTTTCATATTAGAAAGTGTTCTACAGAAAGATTTTATCTAATGAATTAACATTACTAGCAAATTTATAGGCAATCTTAAAAGAATCAATCTGAAGAAGAGGGAAAAGGTCGTAAGTTTTTATCATTGTGGAAATATATTTAATCAAAATTACAATGTTGTTAAATTAAGAGTCATCAGAGAAAACTATCAGAGTAGTAATTTGATAAATAGTTCACTGCAATTTTGTAATCTTAATTTTTTTAAAATTAGTAATGCAAAGTGTTTGCTGACGGTAACACATATCATAATCAGGAGAAGTGCACTTCTATACTAAAATTTATTTAGGTGGAGCCAAAGCATCAGAAAAGCAGTTTAACACAGAGTGTTCACATATAGGATGACCTTTAAAATAGCATTTTGCCCTAAAGCCTCTTGAATGTTGATTACACAAATAGATTTTGTAGCCATAGATCGATCTGAACCGAAGACTGAATTGTTCAGGGATACACTGTGGATAGGGCTGCTAACATCACAGTAGTTCAACCCATGTTACACTCTTTTGGCCTCCCTGTTGACCTGACCACACCATGTCCCTGACCCTGGCTCTTTCTTTTTTGCTCATTAGTGTAAGTGTGGCCAAGTTTCTCCTGTCAGCCCTCTAATTCTCCCCATTTTTCTCTTGGGTGAACTCAAACCATTTGCATGGCTATTCTCGAAACTTTTCATTGAAATTTTTGAAGATTTGTTCTTGAGTATTAGGCTCAAAATGCCAACTTCACGTTTGGTAGTCACAGGAAATTTGTATGATAAAATAGTTTCTATAGAAGGATTTTAACATGAAACAAGAAAAGGTAAACATCAGCACATGGCTGACTATCTGCTAGTTTCTAGAAATCAGTTTATATCACAATGAGCTCTATTTCTCCTCAACTTTTTCTGGACATTTTAAACATCTTCAGCCTATCACATCTTATCACATTACTATTCATTATTTTCTTAAAACACACATCAAATTTTGTTCACTCTCTGTTCAAAAACCTTCAATAGATCTTCTTCGGCTATAGAAATAGATCTTTATGTCACCATTCAGGATCCTCATCTGTCCAAACCAGTGTTTCCAGTGTTATTGCTCACATTTTTTTGATGACTCGGCAAAGGTTCAAGCAACCTTTGCTGAGTATTCTGTATATAGCCTTAACTTAGACATTTCATTCAAGAAATAGAGTCCTTGTTTTAGACACACTTAATAGTTTAGTCAAAGAAATATATGCTAAACAGATAATGGTCCTATGCTAGGATGGAGAAGTATCCAGAAGACGATGGAACTATAAAATACTTAGTCATCTAACCTAGATATGACAGCTGAATTAACTCTTGGAGCGTAAGTTGTGATCCTATGAGTGAAGGTGGGTAGGGATTCCAGGCAGGAGACATAATATGAATAAGAAGACAAGAGAAGTATTTGATATTCTAGGAGTTAAAGAGGTTTTGGGACAATTGAACATTAACATGTGAAGCTTGTTGCACAAGGTGAGGTTCAACAGCAGGCAGGAATTAAATCTTAAAGAGTCTTATATGTAATACTGAGGAATTTGTTTTTATATAGAGGAAATAGACATGATAGGGCAGAGCCAGTTCACATAGAAATAAATGTAGTTCTTCCATATAATGTATTTAAAATATACTTTATAAAGTTACTGGCAAATAGGAAGTAGTAGAAACTAAAAAACCAATATACATCATTTAAGGCAAAATGGTGTAATTAAAGGATTTTAAGCAGGAGAATAACATTAAAGATTTACAGTTTAGAAAAACTCCGGCACTGTGTTTAGGATGCATTGGGAGAGGTGAGGCAGGAAGTCCTAGAGATTAATTTAAAAACTGAGTAATTTAGGTGAGAGATTCAAGGGTCTTCTAAACAGAGGACATGGGAGTGGGGCTGGAGGGAAAGATGGATTTTAGAGTAGGAGGGAGACTCTGAAAGACTTCCTGACTGATTAGGGAGCAGTAGGGTAGGGACCGAAGTGGGTGACTGGCAGGCAGGAGTGCAGAACAAGGCTTAGCTTGGTTTCTAGGTTGGATGATTTTTGAATGGAGGCGCCGTTACTTCACTGAGCTGGGGAATATCATTGGGAAACAGATTTAAGCACATCTTTAATGGAAGATTATGAATTCATTTTAGACTTATAGGATTTGAAATGGGGATGAAAATGGGTCTCTGGAGCTCAGGAGGGAACCTGAGGTATAGGAAAAGATGGAGGAATCATCACCTTGTGGTGATGGCTGAAGCCTTGGGGATGGGGATAGTCTTTACAAGGGAAGTGTCTGAAGATGCCTCTAGTTGTACCAACATTTAAAAGGAAGACAGGAAAGAAGACTGAGATGGAGTGGCCAGAGAGAAGGAGGGGAGGAAGAGAGAGCCATCCCAGAAGACATGTAGGGAGAGTTTTACCGTGGAGTCTGTGGGCACCAATATTAAATTCTTCCAGACTTTGTCAGCTAAGAGTGACGGTTGTACTTTGAACTGGAAGACATTGGTGGCTTCGATGAAAGCAGAGAAGTAGCTGGGTTGGGACCCGTATTGTGTTTGGGCTGGTGAGTGAATGGTGAAGATTTGAAATGAGGAATACAGACTACTGTTTCAACAAACGTGACCTTTTTTTTAAATCGTTGATCAGGTACAGTTGTCACCATTTTCTCCCCACCAGTCTCCCCAACCCCAGCCACTCCCACCTTTCACCCTCAATCCTGCCCCCTTTGGCTTTGTCCGTGTGTCCTTTATACATTTTCCTGACAACCCTTCAACTAAATGACTTTTAAGGAAAGGAGACTAATAAAGTAGTTAGAAATGGGTTCGGTCTCTTAATGCTATTTGCTCAGCATGGAAGGCCGTTTTCTCCGTTTGAACCCCTCCCTGGCAGCCTCCTTAATTTCTCTCTCTCCCAGCCTCGTCCTCTCCCTTCTACCTCCAGCCTTTCTAGCAGTTGGGTTTTAAATACCTCTCATATCTGTCCTTTGCTTTCCATTCCCCTAATAAACTCTAAGTGGACTAAAAAAAGAAAGAAAAAGTAAAGAAACCTCAATCATAAAACCTAAAAGAAAAAATGTAGGAAATAACTGATACTGAGATAGGTAAGAAATTTTTGAGCAAAAAATAAAAGAAAAGCAATAGGATCAGTCATCATATTTTCACAGATTAATGTATTGGCATAACTGAAAATTTTTAAGTGAAAAGAAACAAGCACAACTGACAGATTGGGGAACTTGGAACACAGGACAGCAGATTAATATGTGTTCTGCATTAAACATTCCTAAATATCAACAAGGGAGTTACTAGCTCCTTTGTTTAAAAGGTCAGAGTCAGATTATTTTTAGAACTATTAATGGCCATATGAAATGGTATACGGTATATGGTAAAATGAAACCATATACCATTTATTAAGGCTAAAAATACAAACTTCAAAAATGAGTTATCAGTATCATTTGTTACCCATAGGAGTGGCACTGCTTAAAAATTGATTACACAATATTTAGCATTGAGATGATGCTGGGTGGATGCAGATATTGACTCCTTTCTCCTGGAACTGAGCCTGGGAATGTGGGCTAAGACTCCCCTGGTCAGGAGTTCTAGCAGTCGTCACTTTGGTGTTGCACGTGGAAGTGCACGAGAGCATTTTCCTCCGTGTCGTTCATCTGGTAGGAAAACGTTTGAAACAGTGTTCATGACAACAGGAGTATAGTTGCATAAATTATGGATGTGTAGATTTATCAGAAGCATTGGAAGAATAGTCAACAACACTGTATTTGTATGTGCATACTAGTATAGTATATGAAAAACTAACCAACTGCCAGCCTACAGGTGTTTTTCTTGCCCAATTTTGTAAAGAGAGAAAAACCATATGTATTTTTCTGTGCCTAGGAAAAAATAAGACTTCTATTGAATTATATTTTCTTATTATTTTTTTCTTTATTTCTATATACATATAACTTAACAATAATTAAAGGTTTTATTATAATTAGATGTCTCTCCCACATGGCATGATGAGTCTTATAGTTCTTCCTAGATTGTTTTAAATATGAAAGCCCATTTTGCTCATCATGGTTGATTTTTCCAATTTCATATTTTGTTTCGACACAGTTTCTTAGTCATGTACATTTGAGTTTTGGGAATTGTCATTCACAGTGATACTGATTACTCGGATTTGTGATGGGGGTAGTTTTAAAACCAGTGAAACTGCATTGCATAAACTTGGTTTTGCTGCAGGCCAGTGCTGTCCCCTACATGTGTGGTGTATTTGGTTTATCGCTCTCACTGTGAAAGCGAAAGCAGCCTTATATTGGGATATTCAGACTACTTAGCTTTCCTCTGTTAATTGGTCATGGACACTGAGACTAACATTGCTAGCGTGTAAAGATACAACCATTGGACCCCCTGCTTATTTTCCCTTCCTTCTTTTGATAGCAGCTTTATGGTGGATGGCCATCATTCTTTCTGGAATCTCTCTGGACATAATCCAGTCAGAGAGAAAATTGTCCACATTTCATCTCTCTAATGACAAAGTGCCCCACTTTCTCTCACATAATCCTTCCTATTTTTCTTGCCAGATGTAGTTGCCTTTTAATTGACTGGTGCTTTCATATTAACCTCTCGCTTTTTTTCTCCCTTTCTTTGTAACCTCTGGTTAGCATTTTATTGTATCTCTCTGGTGGTGTCCCCAGACCACTCCTGTCCATCTCACTTAAGGATGACTGATCTGCCAGTTGGATGGGAAAAATTAACCCTGCTAGAAAGTTTGAAAGGAAATGTGCTCAGCTGGAAAGAGTGCGTGGATCCTTCAGTGAACTCAGTTTTGAAATAGCACCTCCTCAGAAAGGCCCTCCTGGATGCCCCTTCTGCAGTAGCTCTTCAGCCCCAGAGTCTTCCTCCCTCACATGACTCTGTTGAACTGTTCTCATAGCCCTTGAAATGTCTTGTTTATTTAGTGTCCTTCCCCAATGGAAGGCAGGCTTCATGTGCTTGAGGACCGCGTCTGGCTCGTTCATGCCCCCAGTCCCGGGGCCCAGAACCATGCCTGGCACTAAGCAGGAAGTGAATGATGTAAATGAACCGATTGCCCCCCTCCACCCTGACAGCCTCCACGCATCACTGTTGTTAGGCATTTCTCTGAAGGAGAGTGATGTTCTTGCTGGTTTATGTTGTATATAGAGATTTCTAGTTATAAAGACTGACAGGTTGAATTGCTGTCTTTTATACACCACCACTCCAATTTATTGACTGAAAACCAAAAAGATTTATCTTTGTAAAGTTACTGATATTATATGGTGTTATCTTTCACATTTCTACTTTGTATCTTTTTGACAGTGCTACTTCTTTTGAATAATCTGGTGATAAAAATCTGAGGCTAAAGTAGGCACTGGCAGTTATATAGTTACCAATGTAGTTTCATAGAATGAACAAACCATTAAGTGAGTACAGTGGATTTTCTGAAGGAAAATATTACTTTCTTTAAAATGTTAATGATTTTCATAATTTGATACCTTTCAATTGTATTTTAGTACCTGAAGAGTTATAGTTTCCTCTCAGAGCAGTAATTCTTGAACATCTGGTTGTATTCTCAAAGAAAATTAGTATAATTGGTTTAACATGTTTCATTTCCTTGTTTGGTGTGAAATATTTCAAAATATTTTTTAAAAATATACAACCTGTCTTAAAAGCTTTCAAACTGTAGTAAGGTTATTTAAAATTTTGTAAGTGAGAGAGCCTGTATCCACGACCTGTACAATCCTCTTGGCCACATTGTCTGACATCTTAGCCAAATACGGAGAAGCATATTAAATTTGTAAAGAAACGTTAGGCATGTATTGTAAATGTTGTACTCACAGTCAATAAGGGACTGGGTTGGCCTTCAGGAGACAGAGTTAAATTTCTCAGCTAGTTTGTCATGCATTTGGTGGACCTTAAAGTTGTTGAGAGCACATTTTTTTTGATAATTTAGTGTAATTAACTTTATAGCCCAACTTAGTTTATGTTTTGTTAAGCAATTATCATCTCTTTTTGTGAATGAGTTCACAGCTCACCAAAACATCCTTGAGTTTAAAACAGACATTAAAATAGAGATTAACTACTGCTAATTAATTTTCTGCTTCATTTGAATCTAAACATTTGTGAAAATTAAGACATTACAACCAGCAGTTACTGCAAAAAAAAAAAAAGCAGTTGAAAATGAAAGCTATAAGCAGAAATCATCTAGTTTATAATAGTTTTGGTTTTTTAAATGTATCAATATTAATGAAAGTGCTCAAGATGTTGGTTTAGTTTGCAGAAATGACAGAAAATTTGCATTTGATTAGGTAAGTGTTGAATATTGGTTTTTCTTCCAGGTTAATATTAAAAAAGGCACTTTAAATTCTTGATTCATTTGAAGATAAACTTTCCTGTCTCAGTTCTTGAGAGGATCATATAATATTTATTATTAAGATAGTTCTATTGCTGATAGTACCAAGAATCTATTTGCTTTATCAAAACTATTAGGTGAAAAGTATAATTCATGACTATCCTTTTAAGAATATCTAAATATTTATGTTTTAAGAAGTGCATTGAGATGACTATCATTTCAAAATCCACATCTGTATCACCTACAGACATAGTTGTGTCATTGTTTAAAACAAGTCCTGATTATTTCCTATCTATTGAAAAAATTAGCTCTCCCTTTTCATAGCTACATTTCTGCATTCCTTTCTTGGGTTGTTTTTAAATTCCTTTCTTAGAATACGAAATGTATAAAATACTCACTATGCCTGTGTCCTTTGGTGCTCGCTGAACCAGTTAGACAAAAATCTGTTTTCCCTGAGATGATTTACATCATTAAATTTTCTAGCAACATTTTTTCCTTTATTCCACTAGTCTTTTAAAATACCAAAGCTGGCTGTATATTAGCAGCTAACTTGGAACTTACCCTTACCTTTGTAGCTTGTTACCGAAGAATCTTCTGCCTCTGCACCCTGACAATAAATTTATGCATTATTTTCTTAACCATGAACTTTTCTGGGCATAGATTTCTATCTGAGTGTGCATTGCTGATCAAATCATATGTATTTTATGAATAGTATTCCAACATGACACAATCTTAGAGTTTATTAAAACCAGCTTTGCTGAGGTAGTTCCAAAAACATAGTTCAGGTACAGTAAAATAATGAAGTACTATATACAATTATTGATAAAATAGTCTTTTAATATGATGGAATATTTTATTATGTATGCAGCTATCATTTTGCCCAATAAATGCATATTCATTTTAATAAAATCCATGTATTTTATAAAACTAGGACCCTGACTAATCTGTATTTGCATGGAATCATGGGTAGCATAGGGGGTGCTAAGTCCTCCTCTTAGGGAGCACGCTACCTGGGTACCTTCGTAGCTTCAGAGAACCACAGTATTTTTTTCCTCTTTTCCTTACTCACTTTCCTCCCTCTCTTCCTTTCCCTTTGTCTTTCTTGGCAGTTTTCTCTGTGCTACCCTCAGCAAACATGTGGATCTCTGCAACAAAACTATAAATCTTCTCTCACCCTGGACAAACTAAGCACTCTTCTAGTAGTTTGTGTTTATGAAACTTCTTCATTCTAGTAGGAAGGAATTAGAAGTGTCCTGTAATACTGGAAAAAGGTAAAGGAATGAGGTTGGATGTAGGCAAATATTTTCTTTTTCACCTGGTTGATAACAAAAGTTATAGAATTAATACCATTTGAAAAGCATTTCTAAAATGGATCATTTTCAGTATGAAGTTAAAGAATTTTCCCTCTAAAGAATGTATGAATTAACTTTTTTACTGATGGTTTTCTAAAATGGTGTAATGGGATAAGGTGTTATATATGAAACTTCTACATTGTTAATGTCTTCCAACGATATCCTAGCTTACCGTAGTTTTAATTGGTGCCGTTAGGGGATAATTTGCCAAAGTTGAAATGAGGGGCATTATTATGACCCATTCTTCTCCAAATCTGAAATGAAGACAAAAACAACTGAGAAGGGACCAAAAAAACATTTTTAAATGATTTCCACTAAGAGTAAGCCCAGTTTTCATTTTTTTTCCTTCAGAACAAATACCCTAAAAAATTCCATTTTGAAATGCTGGTTATGCTATTTGAAGAAACTTGCTTGCTTTGTTATTTTAATTGAACAAAATATGATTTGTTCAATTTTAATTGAACAAAATATGATTTGTTCATTGTTGAAGAAGCATGTAGCTAATAGTCTGAAACAGAGTTATCTGTAACATCCTCATTGTGTTACCTCTGTTAAAAAATGAAGAACCAAAGTGTTCTTCACTTGCTACCCACTAATGAATTTGTTTTTCATGGGGACATAGCCTCTAAAGTAATGTTTTCTGAGAGGGTACAATTTCATGTTATACAAATAGAGGTGCTTCCTGTGAGATATTGGGAAGGGTAGGTGGTGGGCTTATCAGGTGAATACTAGTTTGTTTGTTGAAAGTCTTTTTGCTTACAACTATGAAGCTAACAGTCTCTTTACTGTCTAATATTTTAAAACTGTTAACTATTTTATAGATAAATAAACTAACATGGACTTTATATTTTTTGCTTTTCGCTACCATAGAGGTAGAGAGTATGATCACCTATAATAATACTTATCTTTTTACGCTATGCAAGTCAAGCATTTTAAGTTTGGTTTCATATTTTCATTGGTTTTCATGAAGTTTTTGGTCCTGTATGTAAAGTAGAGCTGGCATCTATATTAGAGTGTATTTATCTGGAGAAGAAACATTTGGATATGTATAGTAAATGACCCCAAAGTCGTAGCTTCTATGTCAGACTAAGGGGAAGTGATCTGTCAGGGAGTAGGAGGTTAGACCCCCTTCTGTTTGTCCAATTGTTGAAAAAAAGTTATTCCCATTTTGACTAATTTCCATTACTTAGCGCCTGAAGAGGAAGCTTGTCATACAAACAGAGAGGACTTATTTTTGAGAACAAATCCTAGAATTTTTCTTTTGAGTTTTGTAAATGGTCTCTTGTGAATGTCAAAAACTTATTACACACCTTTTTATTTTGCAAAATGTTTAGTTCTGTTATCATGATATAATCACCATGAAACATGCAGAGGACTATATGTTTGAAGTGCTGACTTTTCTAGCAGAGTCTTACATTGCCGAGTGGTGACAGAAGCATTTTCTCACACAGCACTGTGCATGCACTGTTTAGCTTTAAACAATATTGTAGATGTGTTGTTTTCAGTTACAGTGTAAAAAGATAATGGAAAATATTTGAAGTTGTGCTGAAACGAAATCCTGAAATAAAGTGAAACGAGCCCTGCTGTGAAACAACCTGGCAATGGAACAAAGCAGCCTGTTTTGGGGGGAAAAACATCTGTTGGGTGGCAGCCCTGCTTATGTTTGAGATTCACAGATTATCGGTGTTAGTGTAAATGGGATGGCGATGTGTGAAAAAGGGCAACATTTCTAGTACGCACGGCAAGAGATGTAGATAGTTTATTTTACTAAAACTAGGAAGTAACAATCATACAGGAAAAAGTCTTCGCGTGATATTACCAAAACTCAAAGGGGAATTCTGTGTGTCTTATGGCTTCAGTTAGTGGGATTTACATACCCCTATGTCAAGATCCATGTTGAAGTAATGCTACTGTAATAAATCTAACAGACAGATGGAGAAAAGAAAGTATTTTCAAAACTAGCTAAGTTCAATTATGAGTTATAACTGAGTAAGTCTGGTAAAAATAGATGATACAGAGACAAAAGAAACTAAAAATTAGGGCAGAACATAGGCAGTTTTAAAAAATCTTAGAGAATGTCTAACCCAACTTCCTGCTTCCTGTGCTCTGATCTCTTGCATACCCATGAGTGTGCCCGCACGAACCTACCCATGGAACAGGTACCAGCTTTTGCAGAAGAATTAGCAAGGCCTAGAGCAAGTTAAAAAAAGACTCTACAGTCAGCGCTGCCTGTAACAAGATCTCTTTTGCAAAAAACTAGTCCACGATAAAGTGAGAACTCTAAAGAGTGCTGTCTCCCTGCCTTCCTCCTCCCTTTCTCCTTTCTTATTTAATAGAAGTAGAAACTCTTCAAACATCAACATCCTTCCTTGGGAAGGTCAGTCCTTATGTAAGCATGTTCATCTTCTTTTATTCATATTATTTTTTTCTCTTATCAATTGATGATGTTAATTGGCTTTTGTATTAATGTTTTTTGTTAATAAGTCAACCTGCTGTCCATCAGCCCTTTTTGTTTAGGAAATTGCACCAATTCATAAGGTGGTGCTGTAGGCCAATTTTTTCATTATCATGCAGATTTTTAGTTTCTTAGAGCTGTGTCTCTATTTTGCCTCTGTTTTTATTACACAAATAACAGAGCCACTTAGGTGGGTTTCCAAGAAAATATCAATAGAAGCATCCTTAAAGGAGTGTTCCAAGAATGTACCAAGTTTTTCAGTAATTTTTAAAAAACCTTATACATTTTAAGGTTTTTTAAAAAATGTAGCTAAGTAATACAGGTAATAGGGGCCATTTAAGTGTAAACTAGGTATGTAATTAATTTGAAAGAGATACATTTTTTTTCTAAAGGGTTTTTTTTTCTCTTTAGCTCATTTTGTAACCAGTTGTTACTGATTTTCTGGTATTCTGTTTAAGGACACTGAGGAATATAAAAGTGAAAATATGGTGTAGGACATAGGGCCAACATTTTTAAATTATTATCATGCCAGTCATCATTCTAAGGTCTTTACCTGGGTTATTAATGTGCATATTTACATGTTTAAATAAATATTTAGTATTAACACAGAACTGTTAACGAAGAATGACACTGTAAAATAGGGACCACTGGCTTCTTTGTTTTACAGATGAAGGAACTGAGGCACAGAAAATTTAGCAACTTGATCAAGATCACAAGTTAGTAGGTAGCAGATTCCTAAGTATTCTTACAAATATTTAATAGAAGTGTCTTTAACTTTTACTAAAGATACTTTATCTGCTTTTTAAAGTACTTTTTCTATTTATTTTCAGAGAGAGGGGAAGGGAGAGGTAAAGAAAGGGAGAGACATCAATGTGTGGTTGCCTCTCGAGTGCCCCCCGCTGAGCAGGCAACCCCCGGCACTCAGTCCACTGAGCCACACCAGCAGGGCTGTTTGTTTTCTTAATCAGAGACAAATTTTAGGAAAACTTAGTCTGGAATCAGATGGCATTATTTATAATATAATGTTTGTGATATGTTGTCTTTGTTTTTTAACAACTAGGAGAATTTTTCTGTATAATTTTAAAAAGTATATAATGTAAATTTTTTAAATACTAAGTCTGTATCACTCAAAGGAGATGTTTAGCAAAGAACTTCTTAGTTTACAGTTCTTCAACGAATATAAATAACTAATTGTAAGATGATATGTCTGCATGTTGTGAGCTTTGAGTGTGAAAGTTTTGATCTTTAATTTGATGTTCAACTTGTAATGCCACTTCTCAGCATTGGTTATTAACTTTATTTTATAAGTTGACCAATCCTCTCTTAAAAAAACAGAAATATAACTGAAGGAATCTTTTCTATATTTAATAGCCTTTAAAATTTTTTATTTTACTATACTCTGGAAGAACAAAAAAAACAGAAATTTAAAAGTCAACATTAAATATAAGAAGTGAAATATATAGCAAATTAATTGTATACTACTTTATTTTTAAAAATTGTTTTTATATTATCAGCAAACGTGAACAAAGGCATGATATAAATACTTCAGAAAGCAACATAGATTTTAGTTTAGTTGACTCAGTTACAAATAACAACATTTAGAAAGCACAACTGTCTGCTCTGTGCCAAGTAGTTTCTAGTCATTAACTGATTTCTCTGGACGCTTTATGTGCCTGGTTTTTAGTTTTAGTAGTGGTTATTTTATTTGGATGAATTGTTGAATAGATTTAATGTATTCATAAAGCCTTTAGGAAAATTGCATCTGACTTTATTTGGGGCACTGTAGGATTTGGGGGATTGCTAATTTGCAGGCCTAGAAACTGGGTATAGTTTGCTGCTTAGGCAGAGTTTACAACATGAGCTCTTGGGAAAAGATCCTGTTACATCCTAAAGCTATAAATTTCCCTCTGGCCATAAAAGAGGGTAATAAGTTCCTTACTTCAGGTCTGTTAAACTCTCAGCTTTATTTTTAGCTTCCCATTGCTCTAATCTTCTTGTTATTGTACCGCCTTTATATTTTCTATTAAATGTGCTTATTTAAGTGGAGAGAAGAAAGTATGGCAATAGTGGTTTTTAGATTAGGATGTTTGCCTGGGCTGATCTTTGAGGGAAGTCGGCTAACCCCTTTTTCAACCTGCACCATCACGATGAAGGTTGTAGGAACATCTAAAACGTCAAAGTGAGAAAATTGGACATGACCCCCTAACAGCTCAAGAAGAATTGGATGAAGTTTACCGCCATCTGTGAATGCTTTTGAGACTCGGCCATGTATTTTTCTTTAGTCTTCTTCCTCATTCCTCGCGATTCCAGATCTCTCTCTCTCTTTCTGAACAATGTTTTTCTTACTTACAGCCTTCCAGACATTTACTTTTCTGCCATATTCCTTTAAAATGTAATTATTTTATAGGCCATTTTTAAGTACCATCCTGGGGGCTTTTAGTTGTTTGGTAGAAGTTTGGGAGCACAGTGTGACCAGTGACTGGGTTATCCTGGTCTTAAACATGAGCAGATGTCACTTCTTAAAGAAAGCTGTTGTTTGAAAATGTTAATGAGTACTTTTTAGAAAATACAAGTTTTATATTTCAAGTCACTTATGGTGTTTTAGAAAACATAGCAAGCAGTAATTTCTTCTCCCAAGATCCCAAATGTCTTTAAGATAACAGACCAGTTCTCTAGTGTGAAACTTGGAATGGCCAGGTAGTTATTAGTTGGAGGTGTCATGAAGGTGTCATGCTGTGGCAAATATTTAACCCACAAGTTCATCAGGCCAAGGTCTGTTTACTGTGCTCTACCTCTTCAGAAATTTGAAGGAGGAAATGACTTGTCATTAAAGCAGATCAGACACATACATTGTGGATTTCTAATTTTATTTCTGATTGACATTTACAAGAACCTAATGCTCCATTTCACTTAAGACTAAGACATAAGCATACTTTCCTTAGCGTCATTGTTTAGGCAATTTGATTAACATCTTCATTAAGTTAGGATAATAATTTAATGGGGAAAAAGGAAAAAATGGAACCAAACCGAAGATTATTTTATATGAACATAAAGGAATATTACAAAATTTAGAAAGTAGTCTAAAATTTTCTAAAGACGAGGATAAGTATAGTAATAATAAGTGATTAATTCAAAATAGTTACCATCCTGATAAGATCAAATACTTTTTCCCCCCCAGTTCATAGGCTGGTGCTCAATCCATTGAGCCACACCAGCCAGGGCTAAATTACATTTTTTATTTTATTTTATTTATTTTTAAACTGTTTTTCAAGTACAGTTTTCTGCCTTTCTCCCTCCCCCTCTCTATCACCCATCCCTCCCCCGTTTCCCCCCACTAGTGATTGTACATATTTCCTTTATAATTGTTCCTGGTAACCCATCACCCTTTTCCCTCTTTACCCCCTCCCCTCTCCCTTCTGATCACTGAGCCTGTTCTCAATTTCAGTGTCTTTAACTATACTTTGCTTGCTTGTTCGTTTTGTTGATTAGGTTCCTGTTAATGGTGAGATCATATGGTATTTCTCTTTCATTGCCTGGCTTATTTCACTTACAAAATTTTCTAAGGATAAGGATAAATATAGTAATAATAAGGATTAATTCAAAATAGTTACCATCCTTATAAGATCAAATACTTTAAGTTGTATTTGTGACTTGTCAAGAGTATAAGAGAGTGAACATAACTTCATTTATAAGGAGCTTTTGGCAGAGCTAGGTTTTCATTGTTTTTGGAGGGGTAATGGTTGTTGATATATATATATATATTTTACCATTGCTGCATTTTGGGTTTTGGATTTCTGGCTCTGATTTAATAGGTTTGTTATAAATTTTTTGTTCTCTAATGTCTCCCCAAACTTTTTAATTTAATTTTGTAAATGTTAATTAGTCATGTAGTTCTGACTTTCCTAGAACAATAAAAATCACCAAAGTTAACCAAATAAAAAAATGAAAACGAAAATCTTCCTATATAACATGGGAGGAATTAAACCAGTAACTTATCTTCTCTTAAAGAAGTATCAGGCCTAGTTTATTTCATAGGTAAGTTTTTCTGGAGTTCAATGTTTTACATACAAACTCTTATATAAGACAGAAGAAAGAATCTGGTCCATCTTGTTTTACGAAGTTAGTATAAGTTCAGAACCAGACAAGGGCAATTCAAAAATAGAAAACTGTAGGCCAATCTTGACTCATAAGCTTAGATGCAAAGTTTTTGTAGCAAACCAAATAAAAAATGTTCAAGACCAAGTCAAATTTATTTTGGGAATGGCAGTTTAACAATGGACAGTCTATTCATGTGATTTATTACATAACCTGAATAAAGGAAGAAAAACTGTGGCCATTTCAGTGGACACTGGAAGAATATTCAATAATTTTTGCTACTTACTTATCATTAAAAGAAAAAAAATTCTTAGCAATTAGTAATTTTGTTTACCTGATAAAGATTATCTACCAAAAAGCTACGACAAACATTACTTTTAATAGTAAATGTTGGAAGCATTACTTTTAAAATCAAAACCGAGAAACCCACTGTGAATAATTATATGTACTGCTGCACTACATGTCCAGCACAATAAGACAATATATGTGGGAATGATCTTTAAAGTCATTTGAGGCCTTTAGGGAAAAATTACAAAAACTTAAAATTATTTTTAAAAACCCAAAATTTTAAATGATTAAAAAACACCTATTTCATAGAGAGATTTACGAAAATAATAAGTTGTCTAACTGATCCATAGATTCAGTCCAACTGTAAACAAAGTCCAAGCAGGTTTTTTTCTTGAAACTTGACAAACTGAATCTAAAATGTTACGGAAGAGTAAGAGCCCAAAATATGCGAAGCAGGAAGGGCTGGGTGAGGGGCAGTGTGTTCCACGCTGGTGCAGCAGGAGCAGCCCATATGGAGAGGATGCTGGTGTCAGTTGTCTCTGTGTCCATCACAGAGCGCTCAGATTCACAGCAGTGACAGTTTCTGCCCTGCCACTCACTCACCCACAGAGTTCAGGGACCAGGTCAAGTTGGTTCAACCCAATCTGTCCCCCTAGTGTACTGCTCTTGTCTTACAGAACCGCTTTCAGGGATTAAATGAGAAGAAATCACTAACACAGGGAGGGCTTTGACCAGCAGTGGCTAAAAGAAACTACTCGAGAGGCAAACTGCCTAGATTTGAATTTCAGCTCCACCTCTTATCTGCTGCATGATATCAGATAGTTATTTAATGATCCTTTGCTTCAATTTTCTTATCTGGAAAATGGGGTAAATAGCACATTCTGCAAAATGCTATTGTGAAGATTAAATGAATTAATACATGTAAGTAAAACTAGGGCTCACAGTACTCAGGAAGTATTAGCTATTGCTGTTTTTATTCCTTTATACTGTTATTCTTTTTCTAAAAATGCTTTTATGCTTGTATCATCTTTTGAAAATACTTTGTATTGGGCTTAACTCAATGTTAAATTGCTGGTATAAATATATACCTCAGGTGATAAAAATCAACAAATAGCAGGTTTAGTTAACAAATGAATACTGCACGTGTTATATTACAGGCTGGGGTTTAAAGAACTGTCAGGTTAAAGGTATAATTTCAGTGGGAAGAGACAGTTGTCAGTGAGCAATGTGATAAGTGAGACACCAATACAATGGGAACATGTGCATAATATAATATCAATGAAGAGAAAGGTGCCTGAATGATCCTAAGAAAATCAGTCTGGAAGTCTCATGAAGAATGTAGGGTTTTCTCTGAGATCTGAAGAATGAGTAACAGTGTCTTCAGCATGTAAGCAGATAACGCCAGCCAGGGCTCCTATGACTGGAATGCCATTCATAGGAAGAAGCTATTCAATAACCTTTACAAGGTGTGGCAACAGGGTACATGTTGATGGAAAGACACCATGGGACACAGATAAAGATTTTAGTTTCATTAATGGAAGTGATACAGAAACTTATGAAAGCAGATAAATCTGGTGATGACACAGCATGCCCTCACATGGAAGTGTGGCTCTGCATTTCCCATGGAGTCATGCAGCTGTGGCTTGGTACCAGGCATGAACATGCCCTTTGTCCTGACCCCAGCTTCCTCCTGGGAGCTGGCTCCACGCCTGCTGGAAATTCTCCTGGAGATGGTTCCAAGTCTACCTGCTAATCAGGAGTGAGTGGCTGGTACAGGTAAACCACAACACAGTTCTGATGATGTTTACCGTGACACTGAGTGAGGTGAAGTTCAGTTTCTAGAAGTATTCCTCATCATGCCAAGCTCCAGCCCATCTGAAATCTGTTCATGAAAGAACCTCTCTATCCTTGATGCAGAACCTTGGTCTAAAAGCCTCATCTGTCATCTAAGTTACATAACTAGCAGCTTATTCTGAGACTAGCTTCCCAGTCCTTCAACTCGTCTTCACCACCAGCTTTTTTTTACCAAGAGGAATAATGGCCTTGGAGAAGGAGGATTTATTTAATTAGATAGACTAGGGTTAGAATCTATTATGTAATAACTTTGTTTACTTAGGAAAGTTATTTTCATTATAAACCTCAATGTCCTTATCTGTAAAATGGGGATGGCCAGTCTACCATACAGGATTACATGAGATAATATATGCAAGATGCCTAGTGCATTGCCAAATGCATAACAGGAATACAGCAAATTGTTTGTTTTTTCCATATTCTAAAATTGTATTATATCAATATTAAATGTCCCTATTCTCTTTCTGTAGTGTTCTGAGCTAATGACTTTCTGTTGCTTTTTTTCCCACACACATCACAAAAGGAGCATGCCTTTTTTAAATTTTCAGTAAATTTAAACTTGTGTCCAGATGTGTCCATTAATGACTACAAAAATACCTGTGAATGAAAAATATCAATATCATAATGGAAAGGGTAACAGAACTACAAAATATATAACTGAGAAAATTTATAAATTATTTCTGTTCCCATTAGGCATATTTTATTTTAATGAAGAACATATATAAATATCCATGCTGACATTTGTTAGTTTTCATTGTCTCATTCTTACAGCAGAATGTGAAGCACACACTTTACAATGGAGTAGAATTTTTAAAAATTAGGATATAGACCCATTTAAAGAGAAAATTTACTGAAATCAAAAATGCTTCATTTGAATAGAACTGGATCCAGATGTATTTTAGAATATAGAACACTGTAAATGTGACTTAAAAAGAAACCCTAAAAGTAATAGAAACTATTCTTAAAGTAAAATCATAAACTACCTTACACCTCATTCAAATTAGTCTATCAAAAATTTTTGAATGCCAAATACAGCAAAGGTCTTTATAATTGCAACTAAGGGATGGTCCCTGGCCCCCAAAAGCTTACAGTCTAATAAGAAATAAAATAAATATACAAATTAATTAAAATATAAGATAGAATAAGATGAGCAAAATTAGAAAAATAAAAGGTTACACTAAACTGTAAGGTTCGTAAAGCAGTGGCTTTTTTCTTAGTATATTTGTTCCTGTGTACCTTAGTGTATATGTGTATCATTTTATTTTTATACTTTTACAAGTATACTTTGTGTGTGTTTTTGTTTCCTGCTTTTATTTTCATTTAGCATTAAATTGTGAGCATGCTGTGTTCAAAAATATTGAGTGGCCATTATTTGCCAGTAGTTTAAACCTTCTATTGTTGACCATTTCGTTTGTATACTCACCACTTCAAGCCTCAGCAGAAATGAAAGAGAAAAATATCACTAATAGTGATTTTTAACATGCAATGTGTTTAAATATAGTTTAACTTAAACATCAAAGTTAGTACCAGATCATTATATTGTACTGTTTAACCTTATACATATGTTAGAGTACTACTGTATTCAAATTAAATGAAGAAAGGTAAATTTTATTTTCTAATTCAGCTTGCCATTTATATGTGTGTGTGTATATATACTAACAATTTTTATAATTTTACCCAAATTAATACAATTTATGGTGTACTTGCTATTATTTGTCTTAGTATCATTTTATTATTATTTTTAATATTTCTTTTGGACTACTATTAAAAATATAGATTATTGACAGTAAATTTGATTATGAAGAATATATTTTTGTCTCTTTGGCATCATTAACTTTATTAAAATATATATTTTGAAATATTTACTTCTTCTATTACATTGACTTAGTTATTTTACTTAGAAAGTAGTAGGATCATCCTATATTTTTGGACTTTTTGTTTTGTTTTTTAATCTGCAAAATGTAGCCTATAGTATTTTACTGGGATGTTATGGAGAGTCGATTCTTTAAAAATGTGCAAAGCTCCTACCACAATGTCTGAGGGAAAGTAGGTGTGCAGTTAACGACAGCGTCATCCTCTCTGTTTTTCTTTGCACAAGTTAGAACATAAGCTGGTCTGTAGAAGATTCTATAAGGAAAAATGGAAGTATCTGTCAGAGATACCGCTCCCATCAGGCAAGTTGTTGGACTAGGGTGACTTCTAAGGTCGTATTCATGTTCTGTCATTTCAGGATTCTGAAAGAGTGAAAATAACTGGCAGGCTTGGTTAGCCAGTATGGTCTCAAGTTTAGGGTAATTTAGTTTGACATTTAAATTATAAAACAGATGTGAAAAGATTTACAAACCTCAATAAGCTATTTTATAATTGAGCCAACCATTTTGAGAACTTAAGCTATATTTGACTGTTGTAGATTTTCTTTGAATAATAATGATTTAATTTGTATATAAATAAAAATTTTAGTTCTGTGTCATTATGTGACAAAATATTCAGTCTAACAAACTTTTTAAAAAATTTTGCGTCCATCTTTTTTCCATATCACATGGTCACTATTCTAACTCTTTACAAGGATAAAAGTGTGCTCCTTTCCAGCAGAACTTTCCCTCCCAACAACTAGGTTTATATTTCATGACTATATAATGGGTAACAACATAAGCATATGTGTTTATCATGTCCATTCTTCCTTTAATTTAACTTCACTTTTAATTAATGGAGAATATTATGAAATCAAGATACCTCCCACAATGAATTCTTAAAAT